>KK119611.1:980511-1002278 GCA_000611955.2 Stegodyphus mimosarum | reverse complement strand
GGTTATTTTATCAGACAAAACGAGAACAAGTTTTTCTTTTTTCAAGATCTTCTATGAGTTTTCTGAGCAAGTGTTTTTACGTTGAACGCAGGAGCTATCATTAGAAAAGACTACAGTGCGAATTTTTCAGCTCCAGTTGTCGAACTTTTTCGATATTTTCACCCGTTCGAGACTTCCAAGTGCTCCATTCCTCGATTCATCATCAATATTTTTGTGTCCATCACGAAATCCTCCGTGCGCACGAAATGTGTAGGATCGTGATATTTGATTTCCATATGCTTTGCACAACATTTCAGATACTTCCGTTACTGGTTTTCCTGCTTTACAGGAAAATTCTATTGATCTTCTTTGCTCAGCTTTCGAATCCTTGACAGCAGATATTCACTGGATCAAAGCCAGCGATTAACTGCATGCAAAATTCTATGCATAAAGAAGCGATATCTTAGGAAAATTAAGTAGAAATATCGTAGTAATAAAATGGAAAGCAGGGAGAAATGCCGTATTTAATTAATTCTGTCAGTTTTCTTTAAATAGGTTGCGGGTTTGCAGGAATTTTTTTTTTTTTAGTCTAAAATTTTGTAGAGGCGCATTTGATGTCGTATAAAATGTTTTCTAATTTTACGAAAAACCTTCTCCCCCCCTTTTTTTATAAACATCACGATATGCGAAAAAGCTTAAGGTTTCTACACGTGCGGACATACCCTGTAAAATCATGTAACGATCAAATTTGAAAGTGAAATTATGTATTTAATACTTCGTTACTTAATTTCTAATTACCTTGAGAACATCTTTCATTATTATTTTCATCTTAAGCCCTCCCAAATCCGTAAAAAGATTTATTAGTCCAAAGGGATTTAGTCCCGAAGGACTATTACTTTCGTTTTGCGATTTTGCGTCGATTCACTCTGAATGCCCGTTTCACTTTTCAAATTGTTGCCACTAAATGTTATCGCTCTGCATTAAATTTTAAAAAATGAAAAATCTGCATAAATGTATGCATGTTTCTCGCATTGTGATAAAACCTAGAGCCATCGAATTTTGAATGACGTAATCCTACTGCGAATATGGGCATCTGGAAGCCCTAATTTTGAATTTGAAATTTGCTTTATTATCGATTTTATGTTTTGTAACATTTCAACGAATTTCTGATTAACAAACTAAATGATTTCAAAGCGAGCAATGGCAACACTGTACGGAAAAAAAAAAATTTTATCTCCAGCGCACGAGACTTACGGAAATTCTAAAGATATGTTCATTTTAAAATGATTTTGAGATATTGATTTGGAACTGAATTTTATGGTTTGAGTACGTAGTACATGATATTTAATAAAAAAAAGGTAGCACACGAAACGTTAAAAAAACGCGCCTTTGTACGTAATTTAAAATCTGAAATCTTTCAGATTTTTTATTTATTTATTTATTTATTTATTTTTAGTTTTAAAGATACAGAAAATAACTTAAAATTTTCTGTTCTGTATTGTGAAAGAAAAGGCTTAGAGCATTATAAATGCCAACAAAAAAGGGGGAAGTGGTGAGTGGAAGAGAACACGCGATTAAAAATTTGAAAAGTCTGTAACTTTGCCGATAGTGGGGGGGAGAGACTTTTTCAGTAGATAAATTTTTTAGAGGTAGAATATTGCTATTAACACGAATAATAGCTAACTATTTATGTGATTCTAGCGTTTGTTAGATGGTGGAATATTGTTAAAATTCGACGTTTGATAAATATTTTTCTTTGCTTTTCATTTATTAAAAAAATAATTAGCTAAATCTATCGTTATTTTAAAGTCTGTTGATTTCTTTAATTATGTCATGAACTCTGCTCTTTATTAAAAGCTGTTTTTCTTTTTTCTAGTCAACTCCACCGACATGGAAGTCGACGCAACTCTCAGAGTTCGGATGAAATGTATCCTGTGGATATTCCCATGTCCATCGAGGACGACGTCATGGATCTCAACCAAAAGGTAAGAACCGAAGTCGCTTTCTGTCTTCCTGTGCTGCTGTGACTACTTCTGTAGAGTGGCGGATTGGCTTGCCTGCTGCTCACTTTTGAGGAAACTGACATTTATGGGCAATTGTTAGTCATGGCTGGACGCTTACAAGAATTATTATTGTATATCGGCTGCACGTAGAAGAAAGGGCATCGCTTTTATTTAAGTTTCGTTTAAAAGCTAGAAATGTGTGAGTTTTTATTTTATTTTATTAAAAGATGGGGTTATTTTCTTGTACAGAGCGATTTATCTTCAGGATCAAAGTTTAAAGGAAAGTTTAGCTAGGCGACGTTGCCACCCTATTACTAAATTCTTAAGTTTTATGTAAAATTCGAAAGCGTAAAAAGAAGCCGAGTGCTTAACTAAAAATAATATTTGATTTTGCAGCCTAAGGATACCGCTGTAGAGCAAAGCATTCTAAGATGTTATTCGCTTAATTAAGGTTCAAAAAGTGCTTGCAACCTTGAGCAAATTTGACATTTCTGGCCAAGATAGTAACCTTTACAAAAGGTGTCTTAGCATAAAATTGCCGGCATCATTATTATTGTCAGTTTTCAAATTTAAAATAAAATAGATCCTTATGCGGATCGGTCATTGTTCGCTAAAACAAAAACCTTGGCAGAGGGCCGGTACTATTAAAATTATAAAGTTTTAGCTTTACATAGGAAGCTTTTTTAAATAACAGTTTTAGTTAAATGTACCCAAAAATAAGCTTTTAACCGTCATAATATTTTTTAATTATATGTTATAGGGTATTTCTCTCGCTTTCTTAGCATGCCTTCGTTTTGTAGTGGTCAGCACGCTCGGCGCGTATTCGAGAGGTCCGTGGTTCGAGTCCCGGAGAGAGCATTGCACATTTTTCATCTCCCCTGCTTTCAAAAAATATATAATGCCTCTACAATGTAACCAAAAATAAAATTGGGGGGGGGGCTACTAAAAGTTGTTGGCTCTAAATATTAAATTATCAAAGAGAAATTATGCTAACTGAATGTAATTCATTCGCTAATTGCACTTTAAAATTCTGTTAATGTCCTAATACAATCCATGTCTGAGAGTTTGTTCGACATTTTTTTTTCATGCATTTAACTTAAACCGCATAATTTATAAAGTCCCCCCCTCCCAGTTATTTAGTTTTATACTTCTTTTCGAATGCGAAAAAAATTATGAAGATTTAAAATCACTCTCTTAGAGCATAGAAAAAATGTTTTTTTTTTTTTTTTCTTTTTCCCTCTCTCCCTGTTGTAAAATATTATTCGACTCATTTAAATTTATATTTGATTGCAAAATTCGTGGCTGCCAGCAGAATTACGATAATTAAAATAAAATAGAACTATTTTTGAAAGTTTCACAAACTATGTTAGAAATTCCGAAAAACTCTCATGTAAGCGATTTTTTTCGATCTAACTGTGATATAAAGATAAAAAATTTGTGATGATTTGTTTGACAATTAAAAAAAATTACATTTGGAAAATTTACACTTAATGCAAATAATATATCCATATCTGTGGTGTAATATATTGTCACCGCAAATACGTATGTTTGAAAATTTTCACGAATATTGTATCGGTAGAATGGAATAAAAAATTAATTTAAATATTTGACCCAAACAAACCAGAAAACGGAGAAATGAATTCATTAAAGCCATGGGGGTGGAGAGGTATAAATGTGCCAGCGCCCCTTTGCAAGTAACATTTTCTTTTGCATTAGAAGGTATATCTCCTGCCTTCTTAGTATGCCTTCATGGTGTAATAGTCAGCACACTCAGTGCGCGTATTAGAAAGGTCCTAAATACTCGGAACCATCGTGGCTTGTCAAAACTCAGGTTCGAGTCCCGACGAGAGCATTGCACATTTTTCATATCTCTTGCTTCGAAATATCCGAATGTCGCTACATTGGCGCCCAAACTAAAAATAGGTAGTGTATGATGATTCTCCACCACAGGATTTGGCGACTGGGTCCCCTAATCCCCAGTCGCTCTTTGTAAGGGAGAGTATATAAGGTGTTTCTCCCGCCTTCTTAGCATGCATTCGTGGTGTAATGGTGCACACTCGGCGCGTATTCGAGAGGTCCAGGTTCGAGTTCCGGCGACGGCGTTGCACATTTTTCATGTCTCCTGCTTCGAAATAACCTAATGTCTCTACAGCTTCATTAAACAATGTTTGCTGGGCACTTTAGTGAAAGGTTTTTTTTTTTTTTAAGTTTAAATTGACCTGCCCTAATGCGCATCTCCTTTACGCACTGCTTGTAATGTGGCATACTCTGTAAAGTTTTCTGTCTTGCCTGACACTGCCTGGCCAGCACAAGGGTGCCGCAACTAGTTTGGAGCACGCATACGAAAGCGTTCTTATCTTATATTGCATAAAATGGTATATGCAAAAAGACAAAAACTGTATCCGTCTTGTATACATATCAATTTCTAAGGCATGTGGGTACATATCATGTATACATATCATTTCTAAGGCATCTTGTATACATATCATTCTAAGGCATCAATTTCTAAGGCACTTTATAAAGTGGTTCCTTGCCTCCATCTTTTTCAGAAGCACTGTTGCTACCGTATAAGACTTAATTCGACCCCCTTGGAACACAGCCTTGGCAGTTTTATTTCCATCCGAGCCTCAGAAAGATGTATCCCATTTATTTTACTCCCAGCTCAGCCTGTTGGAAGATATCTTTTCATTTCATTTATTACTGATTCAGCGTTCTTATGCTTCCTTAAAGAGAACATACAATCGGTACGCTGAACTTTATAAGAATACTTTCATTACACCAGACCTACTACTTATTTCCAATCTTTCAAAAGACCTGCCATCATAAAGGGTTTATATATCTTTTTGGATAATTTTTTTTCTAAAACTATTTCAAAATAATTCGTATTATGCTGAGTACAGTATAGTGCAACAACTAATAAGAAGAAAAGATCTACGAAAATTTAGTTCTGGAGAAAGATCAAATGCTAAAATTAACTAATAAAAATAATCGGATTGTTTGATTAACTAATAAAGTTGACGTGATTGTGTGATTAACTAATAAAGATGACAGATTAAAAAATTGAGAGTGAATTCATCGTCTTTACATTTATGCTGGATCGCTTCATAACGGTGGCCACATCTTTATGCAAGCAAAATGGCACTAACTTCCATAAGTGTGCAATTTCGGATTGTCTTATGCAAATGAAAATGGAACTTGCCCCAGCATAGAGCTGCTCGCACTCTTATGAAGGCTCTTTTTTTCCAAGTTGGAAACTGATCTTTATATGGGCGCGCGCCTTTGTGCCGGACGTCTTTATGAAGGTAACTGTCCTTTCGATCTGAGGTCGACTTAAAAAAGGGGCCTAGCATCTTTTTGAACCCTTTCTGTTATGTAAAGGCTGAACTGGAAACAACGAACAAGGAATAATTTTGGTTTGGGCTGAGTTGGGAAAAGTTTGAATCGCGATATCACCTTATTATGAGCGAGTTTTGTATAAATATTCGTGCGTGTGATTTTGAAATGCGACATTTTCGGATTCTTTTTGTGAACGCTTTGCTGCGCTGATGATAGGTCATTATTACTCAAAATGTCGTATTATGTAATCGTGTAAGATTATTCACAGAAGTACTTCTGTAGTCGGCAATCAAGTTTTAGCTTAAGGCTACGTTATTTTCAGCCATGGGCTAATAATCAGTTGTGGCTGATTATTTGAAAAATGGTTGAATCAAACCGGATGGGTAAAATGTGCTCTGCCTTGCAAGTCTCTAATCCACTGCTCGGTATCAGTGATTTAAATAGGGTTATTAAAAGTACCCCTTCAGATGCCTTTTTTCACAGCATCCATTATTATGGTGTTTATCCGTAAATATTCTTAGTAGACTGTTGTGTCTTTTCTTCCGAAATCGCTGATTACTATTCGAATCAGGAGGAGGGAAAACTTCTGGCGAAATAATTTCAAGAATGGAGGTCGCGTTCTCGTACCTTTATTCGCTTCGCATCCTGAACAAACCGCGTTTTTTCTGCACCTTTTTTCTTCTGTTGTTGTTGTTCGATGTTGCATTTTTCGTCACGCGCTTCTGTCCTCTTGCCTGGAAGGACGACGCTGTCAGAAGGATTTGGAAGTGAGCGGTGAATCCGCCTCTTCCATGGATCTTTCCCCATCAGCGCTACGCTACGAGACTCCGTCCTTCTGGACGTTCGATTCGTTCTCTTCCGAAACCGATGGATGCACAGATGGTTCCGAGTATTGTTTGGCGGATGCCCTTTGCTTCAGCACCGATTTCAAATGTCTGCTTGCTCAAAAGGTTAGTAATGATTTCTTAAGTGTTCTGATTTGTTTCTTAACGAGTGAATTCTAATTCAGTACGTTAAAAATGGGAAGGATGTTGTCGTTTTGTGGTGAAAGAACATTTCAGCTGATTATTAACCGCGTTTGCAAAAGAAGCACGAGGAGTCGGAAATTGTGCCAAATTCAGCCTGAAATAGATTAATTATTTTTTTTAATATATGGCATTTGAAACTTAGTTTATTAGTTCCAATAATGCTTTAAACTGTTAAACTGTTCGTAATTATTTGTTGGATATAATTATATGCATTTTATAATACATAAATTTGATTATTGATTAAAAGAATTAAACGATTCTACCTGAGGATACGTAAACTATCACTTTAGAAGCACCGTTTATTAATTACAGTCACGCTGCAAATGTTCATAAAACCGAATTCGATATCTGACAGTTTAAATTCATTTTTAATTACATCAATTAGCGTACGGGCTAATATATTTATTGTACACACCATTAAATACACTATTCAGCATTTCAATGTCTTGGATTCCCAAAACAGGCCGCACTTCTTCAATGCAGCCTCTTGAAGGTGTCTTGTACAAAAGTCAAAGCATTACCGTCGTCTTCTAGGTACACTTACCATGATTAGGTCTGGAGCGTGATGCGTCTCCTGATTTATTTTTGAAACTATGTAAAAATTATGTTCGGTATTTTTCACAATAATCTGCTTAGAAAGGCTCGTCATTTAATTTCTTAACTGTTATTTTATATTTGCATACATACAAATGCAAACATTTCACTCTTCGATTTGTGTACAGCCCCTGATTGTAATCTCCGATTTTAATATCAAATATCTCGGTCAGTTCTTGTCGCACTTTTCGTCAAACTTTTTGTGCTTCATTTTTTAACGAGTACAAAAATATTTAAAGTGTAGCTACCAAAAAGTATAAAACGTTAGATTTTGCTAATAGCTCATAAAACTTTTAAAAACGTTCTAGGTATCCATTTTCTCTTCCACTTTGGCTTCAATTTAGACTTACGTTAGTAACATTTTCAAAAAAAAATTTTTTTATTTTTCGAATTTCCGAAATGTAGAGATATTATTTTGTGCAAATGTTGCAGAAAAGTCAGTTTATGAAAAAGTGCATCCTTTTAAGGTACTTCGGTTATTTTCATTGCCTTTGGAGAACTACAATGGGGGGAGGGGGAATGTGTCACTTTCCGAGCCATTCGCATCAGCCACAATGAATGATAAATGTTAGCATTCGTGATGATTGAGATAGGTATATTTACAAACTATACACTTTGTGATATAACAATTCGAAACGACTTTGGAGTGTTAATAGTTGGTCCTCGTCTTGTCTCTCGCATCTAATCTCCTAAATCTTCAACTGCTCACTTTCCTAAGCGTAACACACTGTCGTCACGTTTCAGCTCCCATAACTCTTCCAGCTTGTTTCAGTGTCTTTCGAACTCTGGTAGTTGAAACTCTGCTCCCTCTTTTTCCACAACGGTTGGATACTTGCTCGTGAAGCATTTTTCGAGGATCGCCTATCAACGAGAACTTTACCGAAGGGGCGTAACGGGGATTACTGATATTGCATTAGCCATAGACAGGAATAGACAACTTCAAATGTCTGTGCCTTCTCTGGGATTAAATTCTGGTCCCATGCAAGGTTGTTATAGTACAATATTTTCCCATGTGTAACGTCATTGACTTCTAGCTGCTTAAAAGCAACTATAGTCTGTCCACCACGAGAAGAGACTTGACCTTGTCTGTTAGGAAGGGAAGTTTATTACAGTATGTGAAGAGACGCAGAGAACGAGTTGCAAATAAGTGAATCCAAATTCCATTGTTATAGAGCAGGCGTCGTTAGTCCCGGTTTACTAAGATAATATGCTGGGATCGCCCGATTCCACGTTATGTAGGCTTGGCGAAGTCTCTTCTTGTGGTGAACAGACTATTTCCCTCTGTGGCTTCGTGCAGCATTTCGAAGAGCCTAGCTAAAGAACATTCTCTGTTCTAACCTTCTTTGTCTACTGACTTTTGCCCTTTTTTTAAACACCATACCTAACATGGCGGTCTGGCGTTGAAGTTGGGATTGCACATAAATCATTTCCGTTCTTATAAGTAGTGTTCCTGTCGCATTTTTTACTTTCAGTATCATTTTAAGTTTTATGTTATCTGATCGTACTTGACAAATCGTGAAGTCTTGTATGTTCCCAGGTGTTCCCCAAGGAAACCAGTTACTTCTTTATCCCCTTTTAAGTTTTGATCCCATGAATTCCAATGCTGGAAAGCTGTGGAACATCCAAACTGTTTTTTTCGGCGGAGTGTAGCTTACAAAAGCTTTGTTTAACTTTTGATTTATGATAATCCAAAGCATTTTTCACATGGTAACTGCCTTATCACTTAATAGCTTAACGGCTTACTAAACGTATACTAGCTATATTCTGTTTTCATTGAAAACGGGGGATAACTTTAACATCCGTGATCTCCCTTCGCATCTTATGCATTATAATTAAGTTGCCAAATTTAAGGGACACGTTTTAATTCACGGAGCGAATCGATTATCGTCAGCAGAAAGAAAGGAATATCCATTAAATCAACCAGCCGTGGAATAAAAGAATTGAGAAATTTTGATCGCTTATGATTAAACGTAGAGTATTTAGTCCAGATGCGATAAATCATCAGCAGTGTGTCACGCTTCGCGTAGATCGCTGTGACCACCTCGGAAACGAATCTGAACTTCTTCCTCTTCTTGTCTGAAAGCTCACTCCCTTGCCCTGATTTCTGCTTAGAAATCACGTTTTGCACCTTGTTGTTCGCGCGTGCTCGAATATTTACCACTTAGCATCTTTGACGATACTTTTGAATGTCTGAATGCTTTACTAGGCGGTAATAAACCATTTTGATGTTAGCAACATCTGCGGGACTTTTTCTGAAATTTCAACGTTTAATTTCTTGAACTAGCTACTTGTAAGGTTTGCTATAATTAACATATTATTTCTGATGCTGAAAGTCTTTTCTGTACTCCTGGTGTCTCGTCTATTCCATCAGAATATGTAAATGAGAGGAGTTTTAAATAGAAGCAAAACCCTTAAGTTTAAGCAAGAAGTCTGATTACTTCAGTCGGCTGTTGTAAGTATTTTACTATGGTTTAAATTATTCTTAATTTCACTTAAATTAAATGCTAGTGTAACCTTTTAGATTATCAGGTGACTTCTTGTTCCGTTTCTGTCTGTCAAAATGTAACATTGTAAAAAGAGCTATTTGACCTCAGCTCAAGCTCAGAAATAACGCAACTAAATTCACTGATTGATAACAATAACGGTAATGATGATCAGTCACAAAGGAGCTTCATTACGGCCGGATGAAGTTGCCAGACCTCTCTGTCACTCGAACTTAAATTCTTGCTGCTATTTAAAATTCTTGCTGCTATTTAAAATTCTTGCCACTTACATATTCTGGTGGAATATACGAAGCAGTAGAAGTGTAGGACATATTTTAATGTAAGAATAAAGTATTATTTAAAACGCACCTTACATCATTACGTTACGCAACCATGTATTTATCATCAGCATGCTTTTCTGAGTATTGCCATTCGGTAAAGTTTAAGAACTGTGTAGAGACTATTAGTTTTTATAAACTAGAAAACGTATGAAATCGACTGTGTCCTCTCCGGGATTCGAACAAGGGATTTTTCAGTGTTTTGTGCATATGTTAACCACTTTCACCATGAGAACCCGCACGGGGAAATGCAATAATTCCTTACATTCTTTCCACCTAAAGGGCGATTGGGGAGACTTATAAAACAGGGTGGGTGACCGGTCACCACAGTAGAGTTCGGGGACCATTATAGAGATTTCTCATGTTTTTCTGTAACAGAAAACGGAAACTATGCGTCGTCGCGATTAGAACTGCGAAATTATTTCGTGCTTGTGTGACATTCTAATCACTTATTCTGGGAGAGCATGCACACGAGAGGAGCGAATGTGGTAATTGCTTAAATAAGTGAGTTAAAAGCATTGATTGATTTTTTAATATTTTAAATCTTTATTTCGTTTTTAATTACGTATCCAGTTGACGTAATTTTAAATCCATTTAATCTAAACTTACAACTTTTAGGAATATTTGCATTTTTATTATAATTAATAAGTAATATTATATTAATAAGGCCATATTATTATGCATAGAATTTTAAAAAATACTGCGCTGTTAATTTTCGTGATGAGTTTTGGGTGTCTCATTTAGGAGGGATTAATTTAATGTTATAAAAAAATAATTATAATAAAAATATAACAGCTCTTTGCGGTTCTACTACAGTTAAAGATCTTTAAATTCGATCTAGTTTGTTTCATCTTAAATGGAATATATAAATTTATTGCTGCTTAAAAACTCATTCGAACTTTTAGTAGAATAGTGAAAAGGCATTTGAAATGAAATAATAATATTTATTAATGCTTCTTAATTCGCATTTGATAGGCTGAAGAAGAACCACCACGTTAGAATATTATTACGGATTTTGTATATATGTAAATAACTTTAATGAAATTATATGTGAAATTGTAGTATCTTTTGTATAATGAAACGTAAAATGCTTGAAAGAGACAATGCTGTGCGTAAAAATAATATTACAGGGGCAAATCTATTTAACTTTGGAGTAAATGGCTATTTTGCTAAGTTGGCGAGAATCGCGACAAGTCCTGTATAACTGTAATTGGTATTGTAACTGAATAGCTGTAGTTGATATCTATATGTAACTGTAACCGTATCCAGCCCTCATATGCCTTCCAATAATTTCGAGAAAGGGAAAGTACTACATAGAGATTTCTCGTTGGAAGGGGGAAAACTATACAACACCGAAGAGAGCATCAGTTTCTCAGTTGTTTATTTCAGCGTGAAATACGGAGTACTGAGAGATCTCCAGTACTTTGATCTGAGCTTTGCCTTTTACATGCGCTTAGCATTACGCTGTGTTTGCCACTCTTAATAGTTTAAAGTGTAACTACTGATTGTACTCTGTGATACTGAGAAGAGCCGTACGAGTATTTTTATGGAAAGTTCCAGAACTGTTAAGTGTTTCTTTTAGCAAAATAAATTTTATCAAGCTATCATCGGTTCTGTGTGCATTCAGTCGAAACTGTACACATGCAACAATAGTAAGAATCTCCATTTCCTTATAATTGCTGTGTAACTCATCATTTTCAAAACTCACATAAATGAAACACACGGTAGAATAGATTTCTAACAATTTAAAAAAATGAGCTTTTTATGTTCTGATAATAAATTCATTATTTTGCAAATGCAGTGCTTTCTAGCTGCAGAAGAAAAGCGAATTTAAAGCATAAAAAGATGAAAGATAATCTTAAATTTGTAGAACACGGTGATTAACGTTCTAATCTGTTCATCCGCACATTGCTATGAAGTTCTGATTAGTAAGTCAGTAATAAATTGATTAAAGTAATAAAAGTGATTATGTAAATTAAGTGAGCTTTAGCCGTATAACAGCAAAAACGGATTGATCTGGAGAAAATCTCATAAAATAACGGTTGTTAGAACCTTAATAGTGCAATGCATGGGAGATATTCAGAGTACTTTAATGGATGAATGAAAAAGTTCTCCCTCCCCCTTTTTTTTTAATTGAATCCGCAGTTTAAAGAAGGGAATGACGAATTCAGAACTGCGTTTAGTTGGAAAAAAGAATAAACGCATCTTCTTAACTTTCTGCCTTCAAGTGAACTTTATTCGCTCTAATGGAGCCCGTTAAAACTGCAAAAGAATTAGGTTTTGTCTGTTTCTTCTAAAGTGGCTTGTGTATTGAAGCCAGAAGATATTTATAAAACCGGGAACGTATTTTCAGCCCTTTTTCTCGTTTTCAAATGGCAATGCAGTTCCAGCTCCTTTTAATCTTAAATTCAATTTTTATTTACTTAAACCGGAACCAAAAACTGATGATGAAGAAACAGAATGACGGTACATCATCCTTTCCGGATAACTAGTTCTAGAAATTTTGCCAGAGCAGTAACAGAAGCTGCACATGATAAGTGTGCAAAGATGAAAAATGGCAACCATTAGATGCCTTATAGGATGGTACAGCCCCCCCCCAAATGAACGGAAAAAAAAGTAGTCTAATGATTCACGCATAGATTGTGGACAGTGATTCAGATATGAAATGTAAATATTTGTTCTGCGTTATATTTGGGAATAAATGTATAGAACTGTTTCGAGCTAATAAATTTAAATATTTTATCGACACAGCTAAAGTCATAATGAGAATTATTTTTAATTAATGAGTTCTTATGAAATATATATGTCTGGAGCATCATGCAAAGAAAGATCTCCAATTACGTAATTATAGCTTAATTAACAAAATAAAGCAGTATCAATTTAAGATGAAATTGAGTGTAATTTTATTAAAATGCTTCTTGTTTTATGATTCAAATTATAATATTATAAATTGTTTCTGGCATCTTATTAGCAAATTTGTAACATTCTTAAATATTCTGCAGTTGTAACATAACTAATTTAAGAATTACGGGCAATTGGAAACTGCCCGTTTTTTATTCTTTCTTTACGAGCTTCCATGTACTACTATAATTGAATGCGAGAATGCAATATCTTAACAGCATGATATTTTCGTATGTTCTTACGCTTCTAAGAAGCAACTTTAACGTAGGAACAGAATTACAAACTTTAACGTAAGAACATATTTTCCTGAATACAAGGCAAGTTTTACTAGAATTGCCTTATATTTCCATATATAAGATGAGAATTTTCAGGAAACGTTTTGCTATTAAAGTTTGGGGGTCGGTTTTATATACGTGTATAAAATGGTTTACAAATAATGGATCAAAACAACAACGACCAATGAAAAAAGGAATTTTTATATTCAATAATCGAAGAAATATTATTTAAATTTTATTTAATCCTAATATGCGTTAATCAAATTTCTTTATACCAGTATTCGACTCGGAAATTACCAGCTATTCTCGGGAGTGTCTGTCTGCTGGAGACAAATCCATGTCAATGCTATCATTCTTGATTTAACTAGAGACATCGAGGATAATATTATCCGTTTCGAAGATAACCATCATCTTTAGTTACATCTAATAACATTGCTCGGCAAAAATGAGAGCATTTGTTTTAAAACTAACAGAATACTCTTTTTCTCTCTTTTTTTTTTTTTTTTTTTTTTTTTTTTTTTGCGGGGACATTTTTTTGTGTGAATCAGCTGTATTAAATTTGCTTATTGCGAAAAGATGAAAAAATTACTATCACAAACCATCAGAATAAAACAAAATTTCTAGGAGAAATACAAAAAGGAAAAGAAAATTCGTGGGATAGCAGCAGCTATAGCAGACGATGTCACACTATTTAGGAATTGTTTTCTTGTCAAACAGTACGCAATTCAATCGTATAGAATTTTGAATACATAAATATTGCTAATTCTTAAGTATAAATGTACAATTATTAATCTTTCATCGACTTCCGTCTAAGTACAAGGATAATATAAACAAAAAAAAAAAAAAAAACATTGTTTTTCCTGTTTTGGAGTGTGTCCCTCGCTTTGAATGCTGAGCCCAATGAACTTATTTACCAAATTAAACTCTCCAGTATTACCCCAGTTAATCATTAGTCTATTGTATTTCTATATCTAACTATACACATACCATTACCATGAAGTTTAGCCATTCGTGTTATTTAAGATCGTCGAGTAAGTATTTTGTTATGTAAAGCATTCCAATAAATATGAATGAAATCACGTTTATTGAAACGGATGTATAACCAACCCTAAATGAAAGGGTCTTAAAAATTATTTTTGTAGCTGTAGCACGAGAGCTATAACTTGCCAACTAATTTATATCCTTTTAAGTACTGAGTTACAGAATGACTGCGCTGTCCTTATTCTTGCCCACTAGGGTGCAACGAAAGGAAATTTATTGACCGGAATAATATCTTATTAATTCTCCGGGAATCTGCGAGTTTCATGACCCTTGTCACGCAAGTCCCCTGCTTCGCTTCCCAAGAGGGAGGATCGTGAACTCAAGAACTCTCTGTCGTTTGCCATCCACTCAGCAGGTTATTTTTGGTGTCTCAGAAGAATCGTTTCGAGTTACATGTTTTGTGGAATAAATAAATCTTCGCTCTCCCTGCTGTTAGAATTTCTGAAAAGGCACGCTGAAAATACCCCAAAAAGTTGGGGGACATGCTTATCGCAACTGATTCATTAAGAGTTCGTTTCTTCAAATGGTTTATTTAGTTCCCAGTCTCTACATTTCATCAACAGGAACTTGGTGATAGCCCTGAACAGGCCTGCTATATACACAGTGCGTTTGCAAAAAAGGCTAAGCCTAATTCTTTTTAACAAATTCCAGCAAAAAAAAAAATTTGGCACTTGCCTAATGGCATTGGCCACTCCTAAAGCAAGAAATAGTGGCCATTTTATTGTGGAGACACCTAATAGGCGACCACCGTTACCTCCTATGAAGCGACAGACAATTTTACATTCATATCTTCTCCAGGGTTCGAACCCGGGTCCTTCGGTATCGCAGTCGGGCTCCTCTAACAATTATGCCGTCTGAACCGCAAATCCTGATAGCGATAATTGACAGCCTTTATTAGTGTTCTAAGCTTTCTCTTTAATCCTATGAACATCTGATGTCATGGATTCAAAAGCTGAGCAAAGACTCGACAGAAATAAAGTTTTATTTCATAAAGAAAACTAATCCTGATTTTTCTTTTCAAACGAATTGGAAATAAATTATAGTGCTTTGTTTATAATTTTGAGACAAAACGGCAGTCATCTGCTTCGTCTGGAGAAGTTTCACCAAAGCTAGAAAAACTTTGGCTTCCAAAATCTCCAGTAAAGTCTATGTTGTTTTGACTCCCCCTCCCTTTTTTATGCTTGACTGATTGATTAGAAAGAAAATTCATAAGGAATTTTTTTAGACAAAAGAACATTACATGCAGAATTCAAATGGGTTAAATAATGCGATTTCAAATGTTATTTATTTATTTGTTTATTTATTTTATGATACAGTTAATGCATTTAATATGATCACGTTTGTCCACAGCTATTTTGATAACATTAAACGATGAGAAAAAAATGTCCTTCAAAATAACAATGGAATTCCGCAAATTTGATATAAATACCGCAAGAAACATATTGTTACGGATTTCATATTTATTTGCAATTGTAATTAAAATTGCTTTATTTTCCCATGCAACGCAGACGATTTTTGAAGTGAAAGCTACGTCGAAAAAGTAAAAATAAAAGAGAGCGTGCATTTAATATTTAATAAATAAATATAATTGCTGTTGCCATCCACAACAATCGAGGTTTTACCAGAATGTTCTAGTTATTAATTAAAAAGCTTATAAAAGCCGAAATTAAACGCCTCATCTCAGCTGTAATTGTTTTAAGCGAACTGTTTGTTTTTGAGATATTGTGATATTGTACTAATATCTGTGAAGAAATACTTCAGCATTTTGGTTTATTTATTGTGAAAGAATAAATTTAAAGAATAAATTTTTGTTATCTTTTTCAAGCCTTGTGCATTCAATCGATAACGAACCCGTACGCACGCAACAATATAAATTGGGACTCTGACAGCATTTTAATTCGGAAAATAAAACTTTATTTATAAACTGTTCATAACGTTTCTAGAAATTATTTGACCGATGCTGTACCCCTAATCTTAATACTCGGAGAGCGTTCCTTATATCAGCATTTATAGGGAATTCACCGATTTCGTCTTTACGTTCTTCAGAAAGTTTATCACATGATGTGCTTGGATTTGTTTCAAAAATCTCCTGGCAGATATATTCTGACATCTTCTGTCTGAAGAAGTGGGACATGGATTTGATCGTTCTAGAGTTATTGAAATTCTGTGCCAAACTAAGCAAAAAGTTGCAAGGTTGCTTTTTGGCTTAATTTTTAAATGGTTGTCTAAACGTCAAGCACTTTGGTGACTTAACCCCTTACTTGTGACATTTTTCAGTTACATGAGAATTTAAAAAATTTATTGATAGCATTATATTTTCCATGTTTTCAGGCAGAAACGGGCAGGATTTTTAAACATTTTAATTCTTTCCACAAAGTAGGTCATATTTCAGCTGAGAGCTGCGTTCCAAATTTTCCACAATTCCCCCTCCCCCTTCGGTGAATTTTAGCATGTTTGGGAGTCACATAATCGAAATTTCTTGGGACCTTTGATACTTGATTTTTAAAATCTGCTGGCTGTATTTTAATTTCAGCCTCGCTTATAAAAATTTGCCTCTGAAATGCTTTAGATCTGAGAATGATGTTTACGATATCTTGTGTTACAGACAAATCTAAACTGATATGCTTTTTAATATATAAGTTAATCAATCAGCTCGTTTTTATCGTTTCAGGTTCAGGAGCTTCAACAGCAAGTGGCAACTCTCACAGACCACCAAGTGAATACAGACCACAGATACAACAAAGTGAAGCAGGAGAATGCCGCTTTGCAGAACAAGTAAGAATAAGATCTAAATTATAAAAGAAAACGAAGATTAAATACATTTCTTATTAATCATTTATCATCCTTGGCCTCACAGTATCGTAGTACAGCAGAAATAAGAAAGTAATCTGTTAAGTAAAGGTGGAGAAGAAAATGAAAAACACAATTCTGAATTTAATTGCTTAAAAACAGGTGGATAGGGAGATTTCAAATTACACTGCAGGTGGTCAAAATTGTTGCAGCATGAATAAAAGCAGCTAGTTGAATCATTTTTATTTTACAAATACATGACAAATGGTACTTCAACCATCAGTCCAGACATAGGACCGTTATGACGACGAAAGCAAGCTTTCAATGCTTATTTTTTAGTCCGGTATCTCCATTACACTGGTGCCGCCATTGATATGCTGTAAGCAAAAAAATAATTGTAAGAAAAGATGATATCATGCCTTTGGTGCCTCTGTGTGCGTCGTTAACACACCATCATAGGCCCTGACTCCTGCGCTATAGCGACAATGGGAATCGGAGCCACTATCACCTTGGTGACAATTCATGGCAGTGTAGACCTCGTCGCGCTGTAAGTGCAGATACTTGATACTACGTAACATACCCAATTTCCTGACCTGTTGCACATGATATGTCTACACCATTATTAACAGCGATGCAGACATGGTATCTGTTATTTCGGGCATTGGTGTCGAGATATGCATGTTATGATATGTGGTCTTCCTAATCCCATCGATTGCAAATTCTCATTAGTCATTGAATCTCGGCAAACGCGAACAACAATTGCACGTTACGATAATCCGTAGTTTCGGTTAATTATAGAATGTGAAATTTTAAATATATGCCTATCTGAGGATGTTTTACCTTTCATGTAGGTCTCAGATTTATTGTGCATTTCCTTCATGCTGTAGTAATATATTGACCAGCAGTGTAGAATCGTTCATAAAAGTGATAGATTTTAATCTGTTGAAAAAACATGAAAACTATATCCACCAAGTAAGACATATTTTAAGTATTTACTTGGCTATAGATTTTAACCATACTCACATTTATTTGGTTAGTAATATCAGAAGGATTTGGTGGTAGGATATCTAATCCTCTGTTTAAAATATATATCCTGGTAGTGCGAGATGGATCAAAAAAGGCCATATGAACTACTGAATATCAGACATTCGTCATAATAATAGTCCAAGCGGTTTCCGGTAACGTCTATTTAATGCTGAACGCCGTCCTGTCATATTCGGAAACACCTGAAGCAGATTATGTATTCCAGACCATGAAGTTAAATTTGTTATTTAAATTGTGGTTATACTTCAGGTATTATATGTGTGCAGCATAAGGTAACAGCACGGATAAAAGTAACAGGTAAAAATATCGTGACCAAAGTTGTAATCTTTTGTTCATAAACTTTCTTTTAAATTCTTTGTGAAATCCCCTCTTATGATGTGGACTGTCATGGCATGGAATTCTGTGGATGTATGGCAAGTTTCTTCATGTTTTTGAAATGAACAATCTCTCTGCCTTGAATAATTTAATATCCAAATTGTCCGAAGATTATATGCCTAGAGAATTGGATTCACAACTCATGTATAAAATTACAGGGAGGTATTTTATAACCTCCTTCTAAATTCTATTCTAAGTTATATGCAATGTCATGTCTTCTGTTACGGAATTATGAGAATTTGATGATATGAATGAATGGCAGTTCGAAGGGGTACAGGAAATTCCACATGACGAATCTCTTGAAGACAATTAGGAAGACCAACAAACATGGATCTATTGATTGACGATGGCTGAGGAAGATGGCATAAGCTGATGTTTATTTGTCATCACTCTCTCATTAACGAAAGAATTCATTTCATGCTAGCTTTCTAATATCAAGAGGTGGATCCTGTTACGAATTCCTAAATGTTATCATCAAAGGTTTAATAGCTCATGTCCTTACTTGCAAACAACCAAAACAATTACTTCAATCTAAAAAGGTTATGTTCCAAGACTAGTAAATTGGACGAGATGTCATACATCGCGAATTTTTGGCCGAGTAATCAGTGCTGTTACTTATTCCGAACATTGTAACGTGTCCGCTGAGAAACTTAAGCCTAAACAATTTGTTCCTGTAACTCCCAAGATGGTTGTTAGTCTTTTGCATGATAATGCAAAATGTCATATAACCCATCCCCTAGGTACTGAATTTGAGGAATATGGAACGTAAAAGTTTCCTCGTCAAAGCGAACAATGGTCTCATGAGGCGTACATCATAATGCCATGTGTGTCTTTTTGCTTTTAACTCTCAAGAAGTTCTGTCACTATGGAATGTAAGTATATAAGGTCTTCGTCTGAGTAGCTGAAGGTAGCAAAATGGGACAAGAGTAATATCATGTGAAAATTAATTCTTAATTTAAATTCTTAATAAATGAGAATTTGTTTCAAGTTATAACGTATTCTTGATTATAGCAGTTGCTGTATTAGTTTTCATTTGTGTATGTCATAGATAAAGCTATAAGTGCTGTGTATTTACGGGAAAATCTTAGAAATTACGAGGGACGTTCAATTATAAACGGGGATTTTCATGCTTCGTTCTCATAAAAAGTTCAACATAATCTGACTCGTAACACACTCGTGCATGAGTTTATCATTAGTAGTGCCGAACTTATCAGTAGTAATGCTAGTTCTATTTTCATCGTCCTTGTTAATTGTAAATCAATATGTCGGAATGTGAAATTCAGAGGAGTGTTGCGCTGCGAAATATCAGTAGATTTTTGACTAACAAAGATGCTCTTCTATTAGTTTTCTTCTTCTTTATTCAACATTTATAATTCAGTTTGTAGGGGATTGCCTCTCTCAATCTAAAGTATACGATTGTAGGTCTTTTTAAAAAGACCGGCAGAGAATTGAAAATGAACCAATTGCCTGTCGGCCGTGAAACTCAACTAATGGTGATTGCCGTTTATAATTAACTCGGATCGATCAGAAAATCGCCATCGGGAAACATTTATTTAAACCAGTTATGCAAAGCACTCGAGGGCTGTCTGCCTAAGGAGAGGACTTCCTAAGGGGAGTCCTTCGTGAAGGACTTTTTAAGGAAAACTGGCTCACATACACGTTACACATGGGGAAAACCATGATCTGGATTCGAACCACCAATGTTCAACGATTTTACCGCTTAGCCGCTGGTGGGCGACATCGCTAAGAAACTTAAGTGTTTGCCATACAGAAACATTAGTTAAAGATCGCCTTAAATTGAACAAGGTTAGCGGTTTCAGGTTTGGTTTGAGGACGATATTCGCCCTCCCACTGCTACTGTAGAGATAGAAACATTGCAGGAACTCAAGCTTCATCCTCTATGTAGTCGAAATTTAGCACCATTTGATTTGCATTTCTTCGGTCCACTTAAAAAAAATTTTTGGAGAGAAGAAACTCGAATCTAATGAGCAGGTTATTGACGCTGTGTAAGAATGGGTCAATATGCATTCCTCCTGGACGTTGACGGTGGTAGGTGATTACACATAGGTTATTTTAATCATATTCGATAAAAATTCACTGATAAATTCTTGTTTGTATTTGAGCATCCTATAATAAATTTTGTATAATTATTTTTCTAGCTTGCGTTTCCATTCGAATGTTTTTGGCAGTTTCGAGCTATTTTCTCGCATTTGTAATGCGAGATCGTTTTCGTTTTTAATGAAAGTAATTATCTGGATATCATTCAATTTATTATTCATATAACATTAACTCCGGTATCGTAGACCTAAATGTGATTTCATGGATTTAGTGCTGTGGCATTCTTACCGTTACGAAAATCTGCTGAGATATGTCGCCAAACGCAAATTATTCTTTTTCTTTCTCGGCATGTGAAATATCATGAATTTTTCTTTTATTTCTTCTTTTTTTAATTAATTTATTTATTTTCCTTTTTTTTTTTATTCATTTATTTCGAGCTACGCCTTTTCAACCGTGACGAGCAGTGACCCGCCTTCTATTTTATTCTTTTACATTACTTTTTTCATGTAAAATGTCCAAGGAATTTAATGAAACTGGAATGGCAACTGTAGTAGCAACTATAGAGAGTTTTAATGATCCGTTGGTGTTACACCTTTCGCAGGTTACGATGTAGAGGTAGTCTTTCTGCTGACCTATAAATGTACTTCACTTTTTCAGATAGGCGTTTATGTCGTTTCTGAAAGGACGAAACTATCTCACAGATTTTCCACCCCTTCTTTTTCGATTGTCATAAGAATCGAATAGTGTACGATAAACTTCTTTCGAAGTGGCTTCTCGTTTACACTATGAGAAATGAGTGAAATGCAATTGCTCGTGTCAATTAGGTATTCCACTGTGCATATTTTCGACCAACACTATTTTGTAGAAATAAAAAGATTGTTTCTCACGAACCGAACTTTTTATTTAAAAAATTCCATTCCTTGTATCAAATTATTTAAAAATGTTTCGAATAATACGCAAACTGTTAAAATTTGCATTAGAAAGCATTGTTTGACAAGTTTTATTTTTCGGGGTGTTTGGGAGAAGGGTTTCAGATTGGAAAAATCTGTTTTTTCTTTCTTGGCTTTTCTCTACAAAAATGCCTTTTGCTGTTACTATGCAAAATTGACTGGAAAATTATCCTTGAGATGTAGGAAATTATTTTAATAAAGGTTTTTGTTATCATCTTTTTTGGTTGTTGGTGATTTGTTTTGTTTTCTGAAAATAGCAACAACAATTTTTTTTTTTACTTAAAATCTTACTATAGAATTAAATTTTTGGCTTCACAGCTATCAAAAATTAACTTTTGTTTAGGACTGCATTTATTTTTAACTTCGTAAAGTATTTTTAACTGTTAAAAGTTAAAGCATAATTTGTATTTTCTTTCTAATCTTAAAAATTCTTTTTCGATAATCCAATAAACTTTCTGATTCCATTACATTGATAGAGATGAAATTTTTAAGTATGAATGACGTGTTGTAAAGGCGTTATAAAATAACAAGAACATTTTAAATGCTTACGTGTTAAAAAAAAAAAAAAAAAA
>KK119611.1:960965-978503 GCA_000611955.2 Stegodyphus mimosarum | reverse complement strand
CCTCCCTCTCTCTCTCTTTTTTTTTTTTTTTTTTTTTATTTTAAAGCTTGGGAAGTCTTTTATACCTCTTTTTCTTGCCAAATTATTAAGAATTATTCTAATGATTTCGAATTACATCATGCGATCTAGAGACTGCCTGCATAATTTGGGTTATACAGTCTCCTGCACACGTATTCTTGAAATTAATTACTCTAAAATTAATTAAATTACTCTCATTTTTATATTACTATGAAAATAAACTTATTGGGGGGGGAGATAATCAATTAAGAATTACAAAAATAACAACTGGGCATATTCTTTTCTTATAGTCTAAAATGCAGTCCCCCTTACCATACATAATTATTGGGTGATCAAATTAGAGCATTAAAATCTACAGAGTAAATTTTCTCCTTAATGACACACATGTTAGATGAAAGTTTTCGATTCCATGCCAAAGAGTATCTGAATTAGAGGACATAATCTTTGTTATGCATTAAAGTGTGTTGAAACTTGCAGATTACAGTAAGATTTTGAAGCACAAAAGGAAGAAATGTTTTGCTGATTTTGCAGAATGAGCCCTCAAAACTTCTTATATATTTATGCTAGTATATTTGAGTATTCCGAATATGAAATGTAAGTAAAAATTATTTTAAAAAACTCGACAGGATGGGGTATCTTTATTTTATAAATGTTAAATCTAAGAATTTTTTCTTAGATTTATTAATTAATGTGCATAAAGATCATGCGTGTATTGAATGTAAGTAATGCAATTTAGTATACATTAGCTCACAAAAGTGTTTGCATGCTTACGAGTTTCCGTGAAATATTGCTTTATTCATTAATGAAAATTAAAATTTTAGAATGAAAATTTTTTAGTAATACCTATAAATTTCTCTTAGCGAAACTACGTTAATTATTTTGTAACCATATCAAAACTTTTTTTTTTGGAAAATCAATAATAAAAAAGTAGCAGAAATGTTATCTCACAAAAATCTTCGTATGGTTTAAAGAAATCTGCATATATTAGTAAACGTTGTAATATTTTGTCAGTTAGTATTTTGTAGTATATTCTGCAGTATTTATGACAACTTTCAAACGTCTAACCAGTTTATTTGTTTATTTATTTATTTTTGGTAATATTTGCGTCAGTGCTCGTCCATTCTTCCATCATTACTCTTTTTAGTTCGGTTTTTGTTTTAATGTTGTGTTCTTGTTCTCTGACCTCAAATTCTCACCAAATGTGATTTGTGTTTAAATCTGGTTACTGAAGTGATGTTTCAGAACTTGTGGACAATTATGCGACAGGGACAATTATATGGACCCAAAATGCGAACGTTGAGGGAAGTGTTCATAAGATCATTCATTACCTTGATAAAAAATAAGGTTGTTTCCAGTATCCAAATTTTGAGCGGATAATATTAAATTATCTTTTAAAATAGTTAAAGAAAGAGCATGGTTCATCGTACCATAAACATCAGGATTAAGTTATTTAATCCTGATGCTGACATGCATCCTTACACCCCCACCGCCGTGCTTTACTGTTCCAGCCAAGTCTTGGGATTAAGTTCATCATTTTTTTTCTTCCTCACAATTATACGCCCATCGGAACCAAGAATATTAAATTTGCTTTCATCTGCAAATAAGACATGATTCCAATACGCTTCGGGCTTATTTACCATTGATTTTGAGAAGAAAAGCCTATGCTTTCTATTTTTGCACTTCCAAAAACTTTTTTTCGAGCACAGCGCCCATGTAATCCAACTGATCTGAGCACTCGTCGAACAGTTTTAAGTAAAACTGAAGTAGAAAAATTTTCAGTAAGTTCTCTAGAAATCTTTACAACACTCAAACGTGGATTTTTCACAGATTTTCTAACTATGACTCTGATCACGTTGAGACATGACGAATCTTCATCGCTGGACAGTCTCTTCTTACTTTATTTTGGATCCGATTCTTTAGAGCATTTTATCACATACTGCACCATAGAACGGGAGAAATTTACTAATTTAGCGATATCCCGAATCGAATTTCCATCTTTTTGATAAAAAAATAATCCAATTATCGGATACTATTCGTTGCTTCCTTACGACTACAAGACATTTTGAAACGTTAAATAAATTACAACATGAGCAAACAAAAAATGAAGCGAAACAATTTTTTAAGCTTCACCAAAATGGGGGAAGTGGTAGACGACAATTTCACTTATGACAATTATATATTAATAGAATTATATGAAATTTTACGAAAATGTTTCGGTGTTCGATCACTTTTATGGCGTGTTTTATCTATGCCTCCTTATATTTTCAATTTTAGTTAAAGAAAATAATTCAGTATTAAAAATTAAGAAGTTCATTATTTTTATTAAAAATTGCATGGAGATGATATGAAAAAATATTGGGCTTCATATTCGAATTCAGTTCCGAGTTACAACGCTTTTTTTTTTTTTTTTTTTTTTTACATTTAAAGTTGGGTTGTGTGCGAACACTTCTGTGAGACACTTAAGTATTAAATGCAAAAAGAGAGTTTTTAAAGGCATAAGCCTTTAACAGTAATTTCGAGAAGTTACTAAAGATTTCTCGGCGGCAGGGGAAAACTATATAAGACCGAAGAGAGAATCAGTTTCGGAGTTGTTTAGATCGGCGTAAGTTCCGAGTACTGAAAGACTGTTAAAGGCATAAGCCTTTAACAGTCATGCCTTTAACAGTCTTAAGGTCAATATAAATTTTGTAAAAGAGGGAGAAACGAATTCCGCCCTCTGTTTTATTAAGATAAAAATCGTATAAAAGTGTGCGCATAAAAACAGAATTGGGTGCTTTTATCTTCTCTTAAACAGTTTTTAGTTTAGATAATCTGAAAAATTGTTTTATTGTTTCTCACTTTTATTCCATTCGTTCGTCTTGCTTTTTTTGTTTTATGTATAGTATTATTCTAGTATTCGTGTATTACACAAGGAACTAATGCTAAATGTATAAATTGACGATGTAAGCAATCCAAAGTTGCAGTTATTCTTTCCCCTCAATGCATGCCGCGAAAAGTTCGTCATTATAATTTTTCATCTCCCCTTTCTTCTTTCTTTCTCTCTCTCTTTTTTATGTTTGTTTGTTTGTTATTACGAGTGACTCAACATGTGGAACGAAAAATGAAGCATAGGGAACTTTCCGTGACGTCACGAGAATGTAATGATCCATTTACTACATCGTGTAGAGGTAGTAAGAATGGCTACGTGAAATCCCGCGAGAAGAAACGAGATTCTGGAATTGGTTAGCCTTCGAATGCTGTCAGTTGCCAGACGCGGCCCATCGTGTAAGCAAGCAGCTGAATGCAAACAGAGCTGCTACTGTCCTGTATCGGAATGAAAATGACGGTGCGCTGAAAAGCATATGGTATACAGGTCCCGATATTATTTTGTTTTCGACGTGAGAAAAGTAAAAGTGCTTTGAAAGAATGTAGCCTCGAGGAGAAAGAAAAAATGGTAATGTAAATAATACTTTTTCGTTTTTTAGATTTATTTAATGTGGTTAATGTTTGTTATTAGTAATAATGTTCCACTTTTGTGTAAAATTTAGTTAGCTGTAATCAAGTTTTAAAACATCTTTAGATGGCATTGGGGGATTTTTTTAAAATTCTTTTTGGTCTTCCCCCCCCCTTTTTTTTTTTTTTTTTTTTTTGTCGAAAATACTTCCAGGAGTTCATTCTCAGTTCGGTTTTTCCTCGGCATACGATGTTTTTAATAGGCTAGATCATCATTGTTTATTGTAAGTTGAATATACTGTATGTTAAAAATGATCATCTTTTGACATACGACTTCTAGCAGTTATAAAGACGATGATGTTGGTTGTAGTAAAATAATAATTATAAACTGATACTTTCCATTTTACTTTAATGATTATTAATCCCTTGCATTTGATGAGAAATTAAGGAATGTGCGTTTTTATCGATGCAGTTATTTTAACTGTAACATCGTCAAAGAAAGTGCTCATATATAATTTTTAACCCCTATTATCCGAAGCTAAATAAATAAACATTTTGGCAAAAGCAAGATACAGAAATGTTGAAATCATCCTGAAAAGTATAGTTTATTTGCTGAATTAAAAATTATATGAATAAAATAATAATTAAATGTACTTTTTGCATTGTTGTCTTTTGCGTTTATCTAACGTTTTAATGCGATGCGTAAAATAGCATATAGAAACCTAACAGTATATGTTACTACAACTTTCACTTCGCACTGCTGATGCGCAGTTCAATTATGTTGGGATAAACATTTCATTACACTCTTATTATGTGAAAGCAAAATAGGAATGTTAATTTGTTTTTGTAGTTTCTTTTGTAGAATTTCTTTAAAATGATTTAGATTTTGTCAATGAAAGAATACTGAATGATTTACTTTTTTTAAATAATAGGAGTTTTCTGATTATTTACTACTTCTGATTAGGTTATGCATCAGAAATTATTTATACAGAAGAGCTATATGTCATAATGTTGCAACAATGAGATAATTGGAATTTGCCGGAGATATTTGAACCATATCTCCGGAAAAAGAACTGGAAACAAAATCTCATTCAACCATTGCTTATATCTTATTGAATATTCTTTGATGAAACCAGGAAATTAGTTGCTGTATTTCCGTGACCAGCAGCAATTTAGAAAAAGTCTTAATCAAACTGAGACCTCATCAAGTATTAAACATGAAAATTCTTTGCATAAATAAATATGTTTTTCACATTGATTAAAGAGAATAATAATATTAAAAAAATCTGAAAGCTTTCAAATTTTATATTTCTCAAAGTTTTTTTTTTTATTTATTTAGCGTTTTGTGTGTTATTTTATTCATTAAATATCATGTTTTTCGCACTTAAACCACATAAAATTTAATTCAAAAGCAATATCACAAAATATTTAAAAACAGCATAGCTTTGGAAAATCTCGCGCGCTGAAGATAATTTATTCCCCCCCCCCATTCAGTGTTGCCATTGCTTGCTTTGAAATGGTTGAGTTTGTTAATCAAAAATTCCTTCAAGTTTTATAAAATGTGAAATAGATAATAAAACAAATCCGAAATTCAAAATTCGGGCTTCAAAGTGCCCATATTCGGGTAAGATTACGTTATTCAAAATTTGATAGCTCTACCGTCGTTTTTTCACAGTGCGATAAATATACACACGTTGTTGCAGATTATTCATTATTTAATTTTTTTAAACATAATGCAGGGCGATACTACTAAGTGGCAACAATTTAAAAAGTGGTAGGTCGTTTATAGTGAACGGACGCGAAATGCCATTTCGAGACTAATAGCCCTTCTGGCTCACGCTCCTTTGGGCTAATAAATAAATAAATATTGCCACATATTGAACAAACAAAAGAAGTTCTTCAAGAAATCCTTGAATATTCGTTAAGTTGCTCGGTTTTAAAATATTACCATCGTTTCTGATAATCAGATAAGGGATAGTAAACAAATGCTTCCTTTGTAAATCAGTAAGATCTTTGTTATCGATATCCTCCACTGCAGTTAGAGAGAGAGAGAGTTTACATCTATCTGTGATGGATGTTTCTTGTTTATTGTTCTTTATTATCTGTTGCAAAAACAGCGTCCACTTCGGTGAACAAAAAAAAATGAGACCAGACATGCAACACGTATCTTAGAAAAAAATATTTTCTCATTTCATTACATTTTCGTTTGATGCAGCTATTATCTAAAATTATTAATTATTATGCTAGAAAATAATGTGTGTCGAATTGCAACTAATGCTTTTGATTTAAAAATAGTAATAATTTCTGAAGCTAGTCGTTAGAATAATCAAGATACGATAGTCGATTAATTTCATCATTGGAAATAATTCAGTATTTAACATCATTGAAAGCAACTTCCTAGTGAAATATTATCGAAATGGTTTATGTATATTAAAGTAAATTTTGCACCATAATAGAGGTAAACATATCAAAAATGGAACTGCCCCGAATTGAGAGCCTTATTTAAGTCGAAATGCTTTACAATCAAATTCCTTGTATCAGCAAGTGGAAACAAGACTGTTCCGGTTGAATCGTAGTCCTAAGACTAAATGTTTTTATATTTTAAATTCTTATTAATTTTGTTCACATAATTGCAAAACAGGTTGTATGAAATGAAATTTCGTAGGTTTAGCGTGCAAAAGAATTAATAATTTGAAACACATACATTGCGACATAGTTTCTTTTCTTGAAAACGTAGTGGAACTTTTCGTTATTTGAGGTGTTGAGTAATTAATATAAAAACATACAATTTAAATACATTCAGCTTCTGAATATCTTTCTTGACAAAAATGAAGGGACCTGAGTCTTAAGCACAGTTAAAATGTAGGAACATTTCGAAATTAAACGAAATATTAAATCTTACCGAAATTATGTTGAAAGTTTTTGAAGACGTTCGCTAGCCTTGTGCGGTTATAGTAGTTAGTAGTAGTATAGTTAATATAGTAAACTGCATTCACGTTGAACCCGGGTTGTAATCTCGGGCATAGCTTGTAAGTGTAATTATAGTTGCTTTTGTTTAATGAGGACACTTAGAATTTGTTTATCTGGAGAGGTTGATAGTGGAGAAAGTAAGGGCGGAGCCTCGGATCAATCCCTCGGTATGTTTTGACACTGAATAGCCTTCAAGTGCTTTCTCCATAAATTAAATCCTTCTCGGTACTGATTTCGAAAAGCAATGTAAGGTATCATCGCGGGGGGGGGGGAAGAATCTACCTTCCTGACTTGAGAGCAGCATTTCCCTCTACTTTTCTAACTCTCGCATCGTAGTAAGACCATTTAAAATTATGATATAAAATTATATACATTTCTTAGTAATCATTGTGTCTCATTATTATCATGAAATTTTAATTGTATTCATACTTTTTTTAAATTTTATTATTATTTATGTGTTACACGTACCAATGAGTATGGCTTTATTTTCTGGATGAAAAATTCACCATCGAGTATGACTTTATATAAAAATTTGACTGACTGTCGTCATTGGTCTGAAACCGTTTACTCTGTAACTTTATCAAGCTATAGTGTATCTCTTTTATTTCGTAAAGGGATCTTTAACAAATGCTGGAAATGGTTGAGGATTCTGCCGCTTGTTAATGTAGCCTATATTCAAATGTGCAGAATATTTGAACGCTTTCCACTATGTTTGTCAAACTAAAGCATGCTGTTATTTGAACATGAAAAAAAGAAAGTATTTAATTTTTTTTTTAAAATACATGTTTCGCTTCTCCCCCCCCCCAACCTCGAAGCTTGATATCAGACACTTTCATTTTCGATCAGATCTGTCTTACTTGTTAATAGAAAAGAGGCAGGAATTGTATTGGGCGGAGTTATCGAGTATGCTTTCAAGTCGTTGAATCTGACAGTCTCTAAATGTAATTGTTGTCTCAAATAAAAACGCAATTTTAGGACATTTGTATCCGATCCAATGTCTGAATTGAGACGGATCGTTCAGGTTAATCTGATTTTTTAATTTAGCTTGACCTTGCATTGAAAACGCTTGTTCACCATTTAATTTCCGAATGAACGTTAACTTGATTATTTAGAAACACGGTGAATATATCCAAAGCTGTAAATTACGTAAATTTGCAAGGATATTTTATTTGCGTTGAGTTGCATGGAATAACAAATGCAGTCATGGTTACAGTGCTTATATCTTTTTTCATGTTCTTAGAAGTTAGTGGCAGTGAATTTATGGATCGTAGTCGCACTTCAAGCTTATATAGGTAAATTATGGCTGTGCTAATATATAAACAACTGCAGAAATAGAACGCTGCTCATGTACAAGTACCTGGGAATCGAATAATTTTAGATTTACTGATATTCTCCCAACAGGCGATCTACTTTACTTAATTGTGTAGTTACTTCGCGGATCGATAGGTGGCGCCACTAAAAGCCTTTTTATACATTTTTTCTTACGCTATTTTATCGCACGTTCAAAAGAAAACTAGGGTTTTTTTTTTTATTTATTTATTTATTTATTAGATTAGCTGGTATTTCAATGAATTGCCCGATATTACTATAACTGAAAATGAGCCTCATTAAATGCTAGGGATATAGATTATATTAAGCATTTCGCGCACAAAGTGAATGAAATAGGTAAGACGTAAGACAAAATACATCCGATTTTGTACTGCTATATTGTTTCAGAACCTATTTGCAAATAATTTGCAGTAAGTAGAGTGTTAAAAGAAGAGAGATAATTAATTTATTAAAAATAAACTAAATACTGTTGCTGCTTAAGATACCAATTATTTCATTTGCTTCTTATTTCATAATATAAACGTGACATTTATTTGAGTGTAAATTGATAACAAAGATTCGAAAACAGCGTTTTAAGAGCTCTTCCCAAATTCAGCGGAAAAATTGCATGTGAAAGCAACATTGTTTTAACAAATAAAGTAGTCTGAAAAGAGGTGGCGCCATCTATTTTAAAAGTAATTGACTAACTGTGGATGTTTAGTAGTGAGATAAGAAATATTTACAAAAAATATAAACTTTATTAAACATAAAATAAAGATACTTTGACGAGAAAATGGAACTGTTGCGTCATCTCGCCACTCTGCTGCAGTTCTGAATAATTACTCTTAGAAAGGAAAGGTATGCGTGTTGTTTCCATAGCATTTTTCTTATTAGTTGTTTCATTTCCGTATTGACATCACATAACTAACAAAATTTGGTAGATCGCCAGTTGGGACAATACCGATTTATTTTATTATATGAAATTATTTAAATTGTAAAGCATTTGTGTTTCGCTTTGTTTTGCATATAATAACTTTTTTTTCTATGAATATGCTAAGAGTTTTATGTTACATAAATCTAAGGTAAAGAATTATGGATGTATAAAATGTCCTTTTATTTAAAACTGTCCGTGCAACTATTGCCTGTATTACATGAGCTTGAGAAATAGCGATGTTGACAAGTGACTGCTATTTATCTTAATCGGTTATACTTTGAAAATAAAAGTAAAATTTGTCAATATTTTTTAAATCGTAAATTTCGTTTCTATCATGTCATAGTAAAAGTGTGTAATCTTTATGGCACATTTAAACCAGAAGGTTACAAAATGTAGCGAATAAAAATTCTGCATAATTGTTTATTGTTATAATTATATTTGTTAATATTTTATTTAAAAATAAATTACTGTTTTTAATTATTTTAATAGCTTCTGTGGATTTTTTCAATATAGCAGGTAATTCAATTGTTTATTTTGAAAAGTTTGGGATTGCTTGATAATCTGGTGTCTTAATTTTAAGGATAGAATTAAAAGTTACAACGCTAATGCGTCTTCTATATGTAATGTAGCATTTTTAGAGTTAAAACAGTCATCTGAAATTTTCATATATTTTTTGTTGTCTTAGATTTTTTCTTTGTTGTTTATTCTCTTTCATTTCTTCCCCCCTTTTTTTTTTAAACTTTTTCTTTTACTTCATGTTTTTTATTTCATTCTCTCATTGTTTGTTTTGTTATGCTCAAAAATAACAGTCATATGTTCTGAGATTTTTAAATGCCTATGCAATTTTGATATTATTAAAATCTGGGAAATGATTGTATTATGTTTTTAAAAAAAAGTATGTAGATGTAAAAAACATTATTACTTTGTTATACGATTGCAATTTAAAATGCATTCATAGCATTTAAATAAAAAAGAAAAGAAAAAACAAGTTAAACAAAATAATTTCTACGGAAGACTCAGAAAAGGGCAAAAGAGTTGCATATTTTAATTCATATAATTATATTTCATAGGATCCACTCGTTGGAAGAACAGTTAAGAGAACTTGAAATCCGAAGTGAAGATCGTATTGAAACTGAACAGCAGAAATTCAAGGAGATTATGGTTTGTTCTTTTATATTTTATCCAAATGCTATTCTTTTAATTCATAATTACACTACTGGAGCTTGAAAAAAAAAAAAACCTTTTCTTACTTTTTCTGTAATACATGCTGACTGTGAGTTTTCTAGTCATAATCAGAAGAAGTATTCACATAGGAACTTTTGGGGGTTAAAATTTGAATCTTATCCAATCATAATAATGTAAGTTTTTACCAGTGATGTGCTGTGGTTTTGAATAAAGGAGGCTAAATGTGTATAGGAGAATTAGAATCATTTCTAAGACAGCCATCCACAGTTCCAGACAATTTAGGTCTGCAGTGAAGGTTTGTCTTATAAAGGTCAGATTCAGTACTTTTTTTTTTTTTGTTTTGTTATTGTTGTTGTTGTTTTCATAAATGGTCATTTTCAGATGTGCCATCTTAGGGTGGTTATCACTTTGAAAGTTTTACTGTATTTTGAATATGAAGATTGATATAAAGTTAGCACTAATACATAATTTGCTGCTACTTACATATTATTGCAACCACCTTAATAGAAGTTGCCAAATTGTCAGAAGTCGCTCTACTTTGATAACCATGCGTATAACAGTTCTTCAGGTAACAATATCCATTGTAAGTAGCAATCCGAAAATTCACCGAATTACCTTTTTCTTCTGTAAAAAATTGTTAAACTGCACCAAGGTGGTTACGTGAATACATAAGTACCAATTTGCTGTGATAAAGTGGTGAAAATCAGAGGAGAAGGAGAAATCAAGGTGTTTGTAGCATAATGAATATAAATATTTTTTTTAATTTGATGCATGCTATAAAAAATAAGTAAAAGCATTTTTTTTTTCACATACACATCGAAATAATAAATGAAGCCAGCAAAATAGACAGTATCATTAATTACTTGAAACTATAGAATATTCCCTCTGGAATGACAAGTATGATGTTTCATTGTGCAAATGAGAATATATAGGATAAGTCTACCTTTTGTGATTTAGTTCTTGCTTCTTTTGAAAATATAATATACCAAAAGATTTATTTGACAGACAGTCAAGGTCATGAGCTTATAATTCTGAAAGCTTACTGATGAATTAACATTTAATGACTTCACAATCTGCTTGCACATGCTTCCAAGTAATCTCTTGTGTTGGGAACATGTTCTTCATACTTCTACCTAAATAGATTAAATTTATACAATTGTGACTGTATATTTTACTTCAAATTTATTCACGTAATGCAAGAAATTTTTCATGGACACAAAGTGTTACAGTTAAATTTAGTTAATTTTGCTAATAAGAATTTGCTAATAACTAATTTGTATTAGTTAATTTTGCTTATAAAAATCATGAGAATATTAAAATTTCGTATAATCTATTGCCAGTAGTTATCAGAATGTGAAAGAAACTATGAAAACTCATTAATCATTCTGATGCAAGCAATTTGCAGTTTTAAAAGATGCAGAATGTTCCTTTTAATGCTTTTGAATGTTAGATAAAAAAATTTCCCAGAAGTGTTATTACTGAAAATGTTTAGTGTTTTATCTAATCCATGAAGGATATGCCACTGTCTTTTCTTACGTACATGATTATTGGCCAGAAAATGTAGTTCTTTCAAACCTGCTGTTGATGTTCAATAAATTCAGTCAAGAAGAAATGGCAGTGTCATAAAAAAAAATTCTTATGCGTAATAAACAGAATTTAAAACCTGATTTTTTCAAGTATCTTTTTTTAAATGCCATAAGTACTCTTAAGGCTAACATGGATAAGAGGAAATGTCTTGGTAGTAAATCTAATAAAAATAAACTAAAAAATATTGTTATTAGCTGTATGTTTATATTTAATTGTTAAGTAATTTTTCATGACATTTATAATTGAAAAACACTTATTTTTTTTATTTATTTATTTATTTTTTATATTGCAGTCTCGATGTGAACGAGAAAGTAAACTTGAAGCAGAGTATTATGCAAATAAGTAAGTTTTTCATATGGGATTGTAAAACTAATACATTGTTTTTATTAATTCTTTAAATTTCTTATGGCATATATAAAATAAAGGAAAATGTCTTGCATAGTTATTATAAAATCTTATGAGTGCATCTGGCTGACTTTTTTAGTACAAATTTAGCCAATTAGTTGATTTCATTTTTAAGGCAAATTATATAAGATTTTTCGATTTCAGTGTTGCTCTTGTTGATAAATCTTCTGAAAGAACATAGTTAAAATCAAGTCCATGCATTTATCACGGCCTTTGGGTATTTCAAATTAAATCAAAGGGGAGGGGGGGAGAAGTAAAATATGCCAACATGCTGTTCAGTGTGTTCTTTGTGAAGGCCACCAAACTATCTGCTTCTCTAATTTAATACGTCAAGAAACAAATTATCTTTGCCCCAAGCACATTTTAATGAATGAAACATACATTAATATTAATGGTTACATTAATTATATAAGGTATTAAGAATGTCTAAGTGAAATTTCAAATAATTGAGCATGTTGGAATATGCAAGTCTCTAACCTCCTTTCATGATCTTGAGCCATTTGTCCACTCCTGCAATCTCGAGCCTTCTGCCGCTTGAGTTCGTAGTTTAGGCTATTATTCTATTGTAATGGCATCACAGATGAAGCGTCTTGAATCACAGCAGGGCCAAGAAGGAGAGGATACTGCTTCTCATTGGTTAGGGACTTAAGCAGCATGACTTCTCTCAGCTATCTCCTGTTTTGATGGCTAATAGTGTGGGAATGGATAGGAGGTTCTCATACCCTTCTACTTCTTGAGGAGACTTTTGGTTATATGTGCTTCCAGGGTGCAGACGTAATGTACATACAAACTTCCATGTCTTCTACAGGATTTGACAACAGATTTTGCATACTACCATACCAATCAGGGAGGCATTTAGGTGATACATATATATTAATATTGCAGAAAATTCTAAATAATATAGAAAGTTGAAAATGCTTTTGTATTTTATAAAGACATTTGTAAATTTAAAATTTAATAAGTGTTGTTGTGATTTATCTTGGTTATCAGAACAAATCTATGAATTTTATTTTGGCTAGAAATGCAGGATTGCATCTTTCATTGGCATAGACTTGCTTTATAAATAACAGTAAAACTTGACCCAACTCCATTCCAGTTTTTGAAGGAATCCCAGTCCAAGGATCTCCCTTCCCTCTTTCCATATCATAAAATCATTTGAAAAGATTTTCAACTTGAGGTTTCTCTTAAGTGTCCCCAAGCCACAAAGATATTATACATTTAGTAACTTGCAAGCTGTCCTTGGGATTTGAACACTGGCCAAATGGTAAAGCAGCTAGTAATGCTAACCACTGTACCTATCAGGATGGCATTTTATAAATATAAATAATAAATCATTTCTGTGATTTTGATGTTCTTGCACAGTGACTGTATTTATTGGCTAAAAATGTATTTTTGAGTAATATGCCATAATTAGTATTTGCTCTCCAATCTTTTGTTACAATTTTAGTCTACTACTCCAAGGAGGCAAAAAATTTCTTCTCCTGGAATGACAATTCGTAGTATGTTTATTTATTTTGACTTAATTTTTCTCTATGCGATAACAGTGACAAATGAAATGTGCAGGAGTGGGGTTCTAAATTTTGAAGGTAGAAAATCTTCTGATGGCATATTAAGGTCTGCTACTTTTATCTTCTATTATTACACATTAGAAATAACAAAAACACTGCTGTCCTATCATCGTACTAATGTTTTCAATAGATTAAGTAAATACAGTATTTTATTAGAAGTCTTTTCTGGAATACATTAATTGTTTAGTATTTTCTGATTGAATAAATTTGAAAATAAAAAATCATGCTGGGTGTTAGAGGTCTATAAATTTATAAAATCTGGGAGTTACAATCTAAAGTGTTTGAGAATCATTTTGAATTAAATATTTTGCTTTTCTTTTAAATTAAGAAAAATTCAGTATTAACTTTAATATTGATTTTCATCAAAAAGACTGCATACATCTGGAATCAGTGTCAAACTCAATTTTAAATTTTACCTATTTTTAAATTTGATTGCTTTTTTAATACATATAACTTCTCATGTTTGATTTCTGTATAACACTTCTTAATCTTATATTATTTGTAGATTAATTATAATTATTTTACAGACTAGCATCATTACAGAATGATCACATGCAACTGACTGAGGAATGTTTGAAGTTAAAGGATGTAATCGAAAGATTGAAACAAGTAAGTTTTTTTAATGGCATGTCATAAGTACTGGCATTTTTGATATTCATGTACCTGACATGTAAGAGTGTATATTTTGTATAAAAAGATAATTTTTTTGAGAAAGGCAGTTAAACTGTTCTTCCAAATCCTAATCAAATTAAGGTTTTTTTCTGTTGGTTTGGCAGTTTGCAACTACACTTTTAAGTAGAAAATATCGCATGTCCTGTGTCCTCTCTCTTAATTGGGAAAATGGATATCCAAACTGCATGAATTGTGCTTTTAGACAAATCATGCTTCTGCTTACAGTACCATAATGGTTGAATTAGTGTTTGGAGACATCATGGTGAGAAACTGCATGGATTGTGTTTTGCGTTGTGATACTCTACCTGCATCCAATGTTATGGTGTAGCGTGGTATTAGATTCCACTCCCCCATCCCCCTGGTATGCACTGTCTGTACACTTAGGTACAGTTGAGACTGTATCTCTGAGGTTTTGCAGCCTATTCTCCTCCCTTACCTTTAAGGCATGTCTGTGTCCATGTCCACTACACGCGATGTTCAAACTTTCTTCTTAGCCCACCATATTGCATTGCTATGTTGGCCTTCTTGTTCTTCAGATCTGTCGCACATTGAACATGCCTGGTCAGTGATTGGAGATCACCTAACTGGCATGCTATACCTGTTGGTACACAAAATGAACTTCCATTCCCCAGCAACACGTTCAAAGCCTCTTTCACTCAGTGCTGTGGCATGTAGCAGCAGTTATTGACAAACATGAAGGCAACGCTGATTACTGATTTTCTCTTCTTCTTCACCTCAAAGAACGAGGTATTTCAAATCAATTAATACTGAGTGATACTATATGTAATCTCTGAAATAAATTTAGTGTTGGTATTTATTGTTCTTCATCATGTTGTATTTTGGATGGCCACCAGTGTATAATGGTAAATAAATATATCTTTCCCATACACTGCAAAATTATTAATTAGAATTCTTAAAATAATTGTCAGCATTTACATGTGGTTCCCAAAGTAACGTTGATAAGGCCATAGAAATATGAAAATAAAAATCTTTGAAATATGTCTGAAGTATGATTCATTTTGTATGAATCGTGGTGGTAAATTCTTTGTTTTTTGAAATGCTATTTTATGCAAGTATTAACAGACTGTATAATGCAGTTTCAAGATTTAAAAAGATGTCCCACAAGCAGTTTTGAAAAACGAAGTTGCATTTTATGCATGATCCCAAACCTTCTATTTTTACTTTTCACTATACTTCTATTTCTATTATTTTTACTTCTATTTTTACTTTACTATTATTACTATTCAATGAAAATATTGAATATTTAAAAACATGTGTGAGGAAGGAAGAATATCCCTACATTTTTCTTCTCATCAGATTTTTGTTATTCATTTTTCTTCAGTTTATTGCTGTGATTAATCTAGTAATATTTTGTTCTTAAAGGAAAAACAAGAACTTCAAAATCAGTTAAATGAGTGTACAACAGAGCTGATGAATTTACGAGAAGATAACCTTCGATTACAAGAAGGCATACGTAGAGAGCGTGAAGAATTTGCTACAGAGCGAGAAAATAATAACAAAGCAAGTATCCATTGTATTTTAAATTTTTATGCACCATTTAAATTTGTGTGATATGAAATGATATTCCTTAGTTAATTCTGTTATTGTGATATGTTCCATAAAATTTTGAAGTAATAATGAAGAAAAATTAGAAGACTGAGAGTAGAAGTCTAGTTTGTAAATTTTTATTTAATTTCCTCTGTATTTAGATGCATGTGGTAAAGAGCGTCCCAGATAGAAATGAGACAAATTTCAGTTTTGTTGAAATTACCATTATAATTCATATACTAAGTCCTTCCTCAAAATATTATTCAAATACAATAGAACGCCTGTTAATTGGACTTTTCTAGACTGAGGTCTCTGTTATAGTCAACAATGAATGTAAAGAAATCGAATGTAGTGACATTAGAAAGGATACAGTGAAACATTTACAAATTCTCCCAAGCTTTTGTCCTTTTTATATGTCAGTGTTAGGTCATTTAACGGCCTTCATACTGCAGATTACACTAAAAAATGTGCTTTACGTGTGTTAAAGATGAAAGCAACCTTAACTGACAATGAATTTGTAGACATGTATCAATTGATAAATGGATGGCATACTTGTATAAATAAATGTTAAAAAAAATATAAACAAAGTTTCTAAATTTTTAATAACAAAGAAATAATTCATAGTGTAAATCCAGAGAACAATACATATTGCAGTTATGTTTATGAAATAGAAATAAATTAGTAATATTGAAATCTTGGTTTGATTAATTATGATTATAGCAAAGTATATGAGGGTTATATACCTAAATGGAAGGATGGAATTTGTAAAGGAGGATGATTTTTTTAAAGTAAACTTAACTCATATTCTTATTAAGTATGGGTCAAAAGTATTCAAACTGTTATGCAACAAGCCCATTTTCGGAGGCTAACTGCTAATGTTTAGCAATTTTATCATTCCATCACTTAGTGAGCACTGAATCCTTGATCAAAGAAGGCTCTTTAATATTTAGTGCATGGCCCTCGTGCTTCTCTTGTGGATCTGTTGTTGATCAAAAACTGGTATGATCATATGGAGAATGATAAACGATTATCGCAGAAATGTCTAATAGACTTTATCAAGAAACATTGTGTCTTATATATAATATACTGTCATAAATTTGCATGCGAAACATTTGACAAAGTTTCACAATTTACTTAAATTTTGATGTAATTTGTGTAATTTCGATTTTTATGAAAATTTCTGTTGTGAAATGAAATCATGTATAGATTATGTATTTATTCAAAGAAAACAAATTTTATTTCCTAGTAAAAGCATTTGTTAAAAGTGTTAGTTGTAATTCTTGTCTCCGTGTTTTTAGAATTTCATATGAACAGGTACAGAAAACCTTGTCAAAAGGAAAATCAGCATGATTTAAAATTTATTCTCTGTTAACCGAATTTTCAAATATCTGGGATCATTGTGTTCCCAGTTATTTTGGATAAATGAAGTTCTGCTATAGTTCTTGTTCACTGTGTTTATTTAAATTGCTGCATAAAATCCCTTTCTTGCCTATTTTTCAAAAGATTTGCTGTGGCTCACTTTATGCAGAATTGTACTTTTTTTAATTAACTCGAATAGTCAAACGTGAATTCCCTTTAAAGTCAAATTTTAAGGTTCTCTTTCTTTCTTTTTTTTTTTTTTTAATATGTAGTATTTCTAGCTACTTGCTAGGTTGCAGTAATTTCAGAGCATTATTCAATTTGTACAAAATCACTTCTGTTTGTTCAAATAGTTGACGGCATCTTTCTATTAATTATAGTTAGTGCTTAATAATTAAGAAAACATTTTCATTTAATGATTATGTTTGATGAAAGGGATCAACCTTTAATGCAGTGATTTATTTAGTTTCCTAAAAGAGAACTGGTTTAGAAACATTGTCTTTGGCAATTGCATATTATGTCATTACTTAAGGGTTTTTTTTTTTTTTTATT
>KK119611.1:922672-953141 GCA_000611955.2 Stegodyphus mimosarum | reverse complement strand
TTATGTATAGAATATTTAATAAAAAAATTGTAAAATGTTTCTAATTTCTTTATTGTTCGATTTTTTTTATAAACTTATTTTTAGCAAGCTTATATTTACTACCTGCAGAATTCTAAAGCCTCATAATTAATTCAGTATTAAAAATTATATTGAATTTAAAGTTTTAAAATTATGATAACTACTAAATAGCACAATAGGATAAAGATAATACACTAATAGGATAATTTAATAAAGTAATATCATCAAAACCCCATCCGAAAGAATACATCCTTTCATACAGAAAAATTGTATAAAAAATTAAATATACCTTTTAGAATTCTAGTTTAATCACATAGTCACACTGAAACATTGCTCGCAGAAAAAAATTGGAGTGCACTTATATATGGTTATGTAAAGGTTGTATAGCTCTAAAATCTGCCAAAATATATCATTTCCTTGCACAAGAATTATGCTAAGGATTAAACACTTCTTTGGAAATTGTACTTGTTATAAATATCCATAGTGAAAAATTATGTGCCAAGGCATTCACATAATAAAATTTAAATTAACATAATGCAGATGGTAAAGGAAATTTATATGTTTGTAGTTTTTCAAATTTTCCATAGTAGTCTTTTTTAACTTGTTCACATAATTAATTTTGCATTAGATCACAAAATTAATAACTTAGGTCTAATAGATTTTCCCCCTTCTTCAAAGTATGAGGTAACCAAGAAAGTTTGTACGTTTTTCAACACTCATCAAAACGGCCCACAAAAATCTTAAACATCCATTTTTTTCCTTCAAAATAATCGTCATTGGCTTTAGTTACATGTTCCCAAGGAGACACAGGCTTATAAATGCCCTTTTGGTGGGGCGGGGTGTTAAAATTGTAACTAAGATTTTGTGACATCGTCGAGTTGTCAGAACTACTGTGTTCACTCAGGTGGCTATTCATGGCCTAAATTACGGAATACTCCAATTCAGCGATGTCCCGGAAATAGCGTGGCTGAAGCAGAACTTCACAGCCCAGTATTTTTACACCTCTTTGGCCGCTTTTGCCGTATGATGTCTGACAGTATAATGGATGAAAAGACCTCCCTTTTTCCCACTGTTGATCAATGCTGGCTACTTCTGGTGAGCTGCAGATGAAACTTTGTACAACTGTGACTAGTAGACCTCTTCCGTTATGGTTTTCCCGATTTCTAAACATTCATAGTGAACTATGCCAGCGCTGGTCCACCAAATACACAGCATTACTTTCCTTTGGTGATTGTCCGATTTAGCGGCCAACAATGTTTCCTTTTCCGGTTGTCATACATGATGCATTTTTCGTCAGTCAAAGTTGGTCCAGGAACGAGATATTGTTATGGCGCGACAGCAACAACAAGCAAATGTTCAACCGTTGAACCTTGTTTTTCTCGCACAGGACATGATGAACCCACTTGCTTAGTTTCCATGTTATGCCAATGTTACGAAGATGTGATCAAATGGTTTTTTTAGATACTCCAAACCTATATGCAAGCTCTTGGCAAGTTTGACAAGGATTCTGCTTTATTTCTTCCTTTCTATTTTCTTTCTAAAGGAAGCTAGCTATCCTTTACATAACCATAGATTATCCTTTACATAACCATAGATTGTGTCGAGGGTGAATGGACGACCAACACGAGACTCGTCTCCGGAAGAAAATCGGCTGAACCACATTTGAGCAGTCCACTGGCGTCTCTTCAAACGCGGAGCCTCTGCAGCTTGTTTCCTAATTTGTGCTCGTAAAGAAATAGGCTTCGAAATCTCCCTTTCCAAAGACATGCTTTTTCAAAGATTGCGCTTCCTGCAAAACCGACGGCTAAATCGTGCGATGCATTGAACAACTCTCTAATGCAGGGGTTCCCAACTTTTTTGTCCCTAAGAGCACATTCTAGAATACCTTTTGGACGGCGGGCCCCATTTACTTTACAAGGTGAATTTATAGTTGGATAGAATTAATAATACATGCACATAAAAAAAGAGATTGGTCACATTTCGCTACGTGCCGGTATCTGTGTTGGATGCAATTTCTATTTGATTAAAAATGAGAAAACTCATCTAGAATTGTATTGAAAACGAAAACATTTTTATTGTGATTGCACAGCGGTGGATTCAAGATCGGCGGGCGCCATGGTACCCGCGGGCTTAGGGTTGGGTACTCCTGCTCTAGTGAATAAGGTCTGAAAGGAATGTAAACATATGACGTCATCAGAATCAAATTAAGTAGTGATTATTAATAAGTAAATTTTAGCACGATACAATGAAGCATAACTTCGAAGATCCCGAAATGTCCGTCCGCCCCCAGGGCGTAAAACGAATGTGGGGTTCTACCAAATGGCAAAACAAAAAGGAATGGCCCGTTTTGCGTTTGTAATTTGTTCTATTTATTTAAGTTTACTTTCTAGATTTAACGTTATTTGGCAACATAATTTTTGCTTAGCTTTCCTTCAAGAAGTGCACAAGATACTTAGAATTCTTTTGCCATTTTATCACATTGGGAATTGTATTCAAAACTATTTACAGTCCGTCTGCTTACACCAGAATATTCATAATTTTTCTTTCGTTGCCATTACATCTCAAACAAAAAGTCCGCAAAGCGATAAGAAAAGCAATAAACATAAAACGAGAAAGCTGCGCCCTCTCGTGGCCAGCCACATGAAACTACAACAGCTTATCATTATCTTGATTCATATCTCTGAGTTTATATGGCGTCAAGCTCAAGTCGTTACGACAGAAGACTGTTTTGAGTCAATGTAAAAACGATTATTTGATAATGCCAGATAATTTCCGCAAGGAAAAAAAAAATTCGCATCATGTAAGCGAATCTTGTCATGATACTACGTACCTAAGTAGAAGTGAAAATTTCAAAATATGCTTTATGCGAAATTTCAAATAAACTTCGAAAACCACAAGCTTAGCAATTCTTCAGTTTTAACAAGACACGTGGTTATTTTCATATGCGTCCTTTTTGTTGTATTCCAACAAAAAGAACAAATTTTATAATACATACCGTAATAATTTATAATCCCTCCTTTTTTTTTTTTCATGAAACCATTTCAAATGCTTTTATAACCAAATCGTGATGTTTTTTGCTTTAAAGTCAGTTTTATATTAAGTGCTTCTGAGATTTGCCTACCAGGAAAGGAACTGAGATAAAATTTTTTTGCAGGAATACAACATTTTGCCGTAAAATCGCTAAAAGGAACAATAGCTTTGAATATATTTGATAGCCATGAACTTTCTACTAGATCAACAGAAATAAAATTCTGTTGATGAGAAGGTTTAATAGTTATTTTTCGGAATGAATACCTAATTAAAAGTGATATATCTGTGCACGTATTTTTATTTTTCCAATTATCAGTCATCATTCTAGTTCTGTACGCAATCGCCAAGGTGGTTCTGTAATACTTAAAACTGTGTGGCGTTCCTCGCGTCAAAGCCCAGGGTTCTGCAAATCATAAAAATTCGAAAAGGCGATAATATAGCCAAACTGAAGGACTAGCTATGGATAATCCCCTCAGTCCTGTACTTGCTGCATTTACATGCGCTATTTTAAGGTCAAATTATTTGAAAAACTGTCTTTTCGTCAGTGGATTCGCTCCGTAGACGACACTTTCGCTATTTTTGTTAGTGATAAGGAAGACCTACCCCAGACTTTATCTGTTATAAATTCGATTGACTCAGCCATCTAGTTCACTTTTGAGACTGAATCTGATAATACAATGTATTTCCTTGATATTCTTATAATCCGCAATGGATCTAATTTCAGCACAACTGTTTACCGTAAACCCTTTTCTGTTTGTTTACCTCCCCATGTTAAGTCATGTCACCGGGCTAAGTAAAAAAATGGCTTCTTTTTACTATTATGTATTTCGAGCTCTCAAAGTTTTCCCTCAGAATTTCTTCTTGTTAAGGAACTCAAATTATTTAAGATCTGTTGCCCTTAACAGAGGTTTTTCTTCCGTAGTCATTGTTCGAAAGTTCTCATCGAGCCATCTAAGAAAGAGCACATTCTGATGTCAGAAATAACATTAATAACCTTGTTGTGCTTCCATTTCATCCTTCTATAAGTTACACAACTGCACGGATTTTACACAAGTTTAATTTTCAAGTTGTTTTCTCACCTATAGATAAAATCCGAGGTTCGGCTCTTAGAGATTCTATTTTTGACTTTAATTCTTGAGGAATTTATAGCATATCATGTCAGTGTGACTTAAGTTATATTGGCCAAACGAAAAGAGCATTAAAGTTTCGCATAAAAGAACATGAATCTTACGCCCGAAAAGGCGAAATTAACAAATCTTCAATAGCTAATTATAGTTGGAAATTCAATCACAATTTTGATTTTGGTTCTTCTAAAATTATCCAGAAAGCTAGTTCTATTAGGGAAATGGATTTTCTTGAAGCTTTTTACATTCACAAAAATTTATCCTGTTTAGTTAATGACTTCAATTCCAATCCAGTCTTGCCTAATGCCTTCAACATTCTATTAACTTAACACTTCATTTTTCGTCATTATTTCTGCCGACAGATGGCGCTATCGGCTCTTCCACTGGTCGCCTGTGGGTATAAATATGATCAAGATTTGCTTTCTTACTGTTGCAGAATTTTTTGCTCCTGATGAAGGGGGACCCGTTTTGCCCTCGAAATCGATTGGGATTTTACAAAATCTGAGCCTAATACAAGGTTGTCGATTTGCCTGTTTTATTTTCCACGTCGTCGTGTTTCTGTTGTGTCTTAATCAGAGGTATCCCAAAGAACTAGTTAACATACTGTAACTCGAATTCTTAAAATTATGGTTCTTATAGATTATGCTTCGTACAGAAATATTAGCAATAACATGTTATTGAAATTAATTTTGTAATTTACAATTCGTTGAGATTTAATTCAGATGTCTGCCTATAGATGGCAGCAGTAATATAATAAAACCTGCTTCTTACAAGAAATCTCGGTTCACGAATTTAATTCGTTCTTGAAGACAGTTCGACAACTGAAATATTCGTAAACTAAAACAATTTTCCCCATAAGAATTAATTTAAATAAATGTTCCTGAACAACAGATGATTGCTTATCCAACTTTACAATAGTATTTTGTATACACATTCATAGCTCAAAACCAGTGGAAATGAATAAATATCAAACAACGAAAAAGAAGCATAGTAATGTAATGTAATAGGAGCATAGTATTAAATAGATAACGTTGATATAAATGATACTGTTTAATGAGTATTATTTATAAGATATGCTGATAAGAACTTTGAAACTACCGCGGAAATGGCATGCATGTAATTAAAGAAAACTACAATAGGGTGCGATATTTTGTGTGGATTTCTGGATGAGCTTCAGCTTCGAAAGTACCTATAACAAGCATATGTAATATTAAGATCGATGAAAAACCCAATATGACAGGGGGGGAAATCGGAAACAACGCTATCTTCTACATTTTTGCTTTGTGCATCAAGATGCTCTGTGTTGAATTGAAATTTTGTTGCCCTGTGTTGTCCTGCATTGAATATGAAACTTGTGTTTGATGTAAATGTAAGACTTGTAAATACTATTCAATCTCGTATACTGACAGGCAGTTTCTTCAGTCGGTACGATCTGAATACTCTGATGTGCTGTGTTACATGAAAGTGCGGGATGTGTTTTCAAGCAAGTTTGGAGCTGAAAAACGACTTCGTAGCATTCTTCCATGAGAAACAATGTTCTGCGGATTGTGAACTGTTGGACGATACAGCATGGTTTTCGAACTTCGCATTTTTCACAGATCTTCTTTGTCATATGAACAACTTAAATATCAAGATGCAAGGAAAAATTTTATTTATCGACAATATCTGGGCTCATTTGAATGGCTTTAAACGAAAATTTGATCTTCTTGCTAGGTAGTTAGCTTAAGAACTACTTATCTCATTTCCTGAGGTTAAATTCAACACCCCCCGTAAATGAAGATAAGCTTAAGAGTTATGAAAATGACCAGATGAATCGGAGAAAACTGTTTTAAGTCCGAACGCAGATTTGAAGATTTCAGTGCCATTCAAACGGAAATGGATATTTTCACCATGCCTTTCAATATAAATTGTGAATCAGTGAGGTCGGATTAGCGGCTTGGATAAACTGAGATATAATCTAAGAATCCTCTCAAGCAGTTGCTTCTTAGTATTCCAAAATTAGAGTTTTACAAATCGTTATCGAAAACAAGTTTCTGAAGTTTAATATCTCACTCCCAGAAAATTAGTGATATGTGGGCTTCATCTTATATGTGTGAAGAAGTGTGTTTTCTACCATGAACCTTAGAAAGAATTCTGTAAGAAATAAACTGACGGAGAGCATTTAGCATCATTTCTCAGAATTAGTACATCACAGATAGATCTTAAATTTAAGGAACTTTTAAAAATGTAGGTGCAGTTTCTTGATCATATTAATATCTGTATACTCTGTTTGAAGTTTTAAAATAAATGATTTAAATTATATAAATAATTAATAAATTATATATTATATAATATATATTCTATATATTTTTTGCTTTTGCTTTTTGGCCAACATCCAAAAAGGTTTGTCCATTACTGGCTAAACCTTAGCCAATCAGTGAAGAGCAAAGTTGAAGTGAATGTAATGAATTAGCGAAATCGTCGATCGAATGTCAATTCCGGTTTCTTCGGCTGTTATACCAGATTGGCGAAAGATGAAAAGTTAAAACATTCAGACAAATCCTTATGACTCTTTCCGCGAGATAAGCAAGGTCTGGCTGCCTGGTAAGTGAATTTGGACTAATGAGAGTTATGGTGGTAAAGACTTCGTCAAGCCTTCGCTCCCCACGTGAAGGGATGTCTTAGTGAGGACTTATTAAGAGAAACTGCCAACTGCCTCCTATTTGCGTTAAACATGAGGGAATCCGTGCAAAAATGCAGCCAGCCTGTTCGGCGAGGTTCTAATACAGGTTAAATTATCAACACTTATTTTTCTTACCCGCTCTAATTAGTTTTCCTAACTTAACTTAAAGTTAGGAATATCTGGCAAATTTCGTCTGTGACATTGAAAACTACGCGTTTTAGGTAAAGAGTGAAAAGCGACTTGCAAAATTTCTTCTGTAAGAGGAGATTAAAAGCAATTGAAATGCGTTGAATGTTTTTTTTTTTTTTTTTTTTAACAGTGAATATTTTTTTTTTTTTTTTTTTTGTAACAGTGAATACATTGTATCAGCAAGGCGACTTCGCTGGATCGGTAGCCTGGAGTGCCATCGGTCATTTAGAGAAGGATCAAACACAATCCGTTGTAGTGGAAACGTTAAGACTTTCTCTTAATGCCATTTTCAGAATTTGGAATTGTTTTTGGGAAACTGGAAATGTTCGCCGAAGATAAAGAGAAGGTACGCCTGCAACAACATAAAAGGAGGATCGGTATTTAAACTAACAGTCAGAAGAAACAGCGCTATGAACGCCACTTTCTTGCAACAGCACCTTCAGAGGATTACTGGTACCAGAGTTTGGACTCAGACTACTCGAAATGGACTCCACCAGTGGGTTTGTATGCTGACAGACATGTGATTTGTATTTCGTTGAGACAGGACCACGATGCTGCCCGCAGAAAGTGGGAAAAGGAGCATCTCAGATGAGGACAACATGAACAGAGCAACGTGCTTTTCACGAACAAGTATCGCTTTAGTGTACAACCTGAAAACAAGGGGATTTTCATCTGGAGAGAACCTGGTACACGGAATTTATATGTCAATATCTTGACCATATATATCAAGATGAAGATGAATAAATGGCGTACCAGATTAATATGAACTCTTGGCTAAAATCGAAACGGGAGACAGGTTGCGGTTTAAAAATTTAGTATAACCCAAGAGTTGTACAAAGGAATTACTTAACTTAAATTACCACGTTTACAAGTTGACTAAACCTAAAATATTTAATTTAAATTCACACTGAGGGAAATCTGAAAATGGTGGGAAAATGATCTCCTCTTTCGCAGCAAATCTTTCTTAAATCTGGTAAAAACTTTCCTAAAAAATATCTTGCTTTAATGTTACAATCTCTTCTTTGATCTTCTTTTCATCTTATTTGAATTCTTAGAATATAAGAAAATCTTTCACTCAACTTCTTATTTGACCTCAGTTACCTCTCATTCATCATGATTCTTCTCTCATTAAATAGGTGTACACACATTTTCACTTCATCAGTAAACTTCTGACTAATTACTGACAGAAGCGAAAATCTCACATCTTGATTTCATACAGTTTACTAAACTATTAGTCAGATCTTATAGCCACCTTCTGAAAACGCTTTTTTCAGATCTTGGAAGGTCCGGGGAGGCATTTGTAGCATTGCTGTTCGCTGGACATGCATTCAACACATGCTCGATCATGTTCAAATGGGAATGAATAAGCCCACTAAACCATTCGAGTAATATCTTTTGCTTTCAAGTATTCTGACTCCAGACGTGCTCAATGCGGACGACCATTGCCAACCAACAGCAAAACAGCTGGTCCGACCGCCACTCTAAACAACCTTATATGGGGTTCGAAGACCTTGCCTACATATCTGTAACCGATTACAAAAGATATTCAACTCGATATTACCGTTTTTTGATCGTTCTATCTCAAACCATAAAATTTTAGATCTTTCATGAACAGATGAAGTCAAAATGCGCATTCTTAGTTTCTCCAGATAACAGTACTGCTACAGTCGCAGTTCAAGGATACGTATGAACTCATCAGTAAGTAAATAGTACATAACCCGTTCTCCTCTTGGCTCCACTGTACATGACGATGACGTCACCTTTTAGGACTCTTAAGAAATGCAATGAGTAGGAAAGCACAAGTTTTTTCATATATGAAGTTCAGCCTCGTAAAACCTTCATGTATCGGCAGAACGACTATAATTCGAATTTCTATGCAGTCTGAAACCAATTCTCTTGTGGTCGCTTCACAGTTTCTTCTGGACAAAATCTGCATCCAAATAATTGAAAAGGTCCTATTTTTGATAGCCCTTGACGAGTCTGTCAGCTTACTGATTCACAGCTGCAATAGCGTTTCCGAATGCCTAATAAGGGATATTGAATTCTTAGGCAACTTCCATTTGTGTTTGTCTTCTAGAATCTACCAACTGATCGCCACTTTTGCCTTTCATTTAAATGATACCTGACACCTTTAAATGATACTAATGAATACTAATCACTCTTAGAAGCCACATTAATTTAAAAAATATTAAACGCTCGAATTCGATAACGCATTCGTATCACTCTCCTAATTTGCGTATTTTATGCGCTAACCTATGAGCGAAAGTTCAGTTTCGTGTTCATTTGCGAATAATTAACATAAATAATTACTTCACTTAGCATTAATTGTGAACTTTTATTGATGAGTACATCTTTTTTAGATTACTGTTTAATTTTGGCGTATATGATTCAGTAGTTATTTAATGCTGGTCATACGACAGTCGATTCTGGTAATTTTTTGAGAGACTCTGGCAATGAGTAGTAAATTTATTTATGAATAAAATAAATCCCGAGTTAAAAAATAAATTTTCCGTATATTCCAGTTAATTTTCCTCGAAATTCGGAAGCAAGAAAATTAGCAAGAATAGGCGAGAAAAAATAGCCTACATTCATAGAATCGGCAGGTACAAATATGAGTACAAATGCTATAATAAAAGATATCAGCTCTATAACTGTTGCTCTACAGGTGCAGTCTTCGCATACAACCTATCTTGAGGCGTAAAATGCTTCATTCGTAATTTGGGAATAAAGAGTTCAGGGCGATAATTTGATGCTCAGTGAATCCGCTCACAGAAGGAAAAATTACAAAGACCAAGCACGATAGAATGGCGTACATTCATAGGATCGAATGACACAATAAGCATATTGCATAGAATCGACATGGCACAAGATCGACATTGCGTAGAACTGATACAACACAAGATCGAAAACGCGCTGTGTCTGACGACACAAGATCGACATTGCATAGAATCGATACTTGGGAATAAAGAGTTCAGGGCGATAATTTGATGCTCAGTGAATCCGCTGACAGAAGGAAAAATTACAAAGACCAAGCACGATAGAATGGCGTACATTCATAGGATCGAATGACACAATAAGCATATTGCATAGAATCGACATGGCACAAGATCGACATTGCGTAGAACTGATACAACACAAGATCGAAAACGCGCTGTGTCTGACGACACAAGATCGACATTGCATAGAATCGATACTTCGCAAGACAGATACTGCGTAGAATTGATACTGCATAAGATCGACACGGCTCGGCTCAAGATCGGCATTGCATAGAATTGATTAGGCACAGGATCGATGCGTGCGGCGTATGATCGACATTTTGTACTTGCTAGACTGCATACTCAAATCGACGCTGGCACCAAAATATGATAGAACAATCAAGAAAGTAAGAATTCGATTATATTATTATTTTTAGAGTACGTGTATAGAATATGCACCGGTTTTTGAGGTGCTGTGTTGATTCTGTGCTACACAGTGTTTCTGTCAACTCTATGAAATACCGATCTTATGCCGCATTCTCAGAAAGAATTCATGGATCAGATATAATTCAATTTCCTCAGATATAATTCAATCAGGCTAAAAATAAAAATTGTCATGAAAAATTTCAAAAATTTTTGAAATTTCCCCCCCCCCCAACTTTCGAGTTTGTAATCATCTAATATCTTTTCACTGCAATTACAATCTTTCAATCAATTAATTAGTTTTCATTTTCAGTTCTTTGCATTCATCTAATCAAAATTTAACCTTTAATATACATTTTTTTTTTTTTAATCTTCCTTTCCGTGTAATTACTTGAAGCGATTTTAAGCCAAACATAGTAGCACCTCGAGGCAAAAATTAACGCGAATAATAGTGAGCTATGATATAACAAGTGTTAACTTTAATCTCCGTTATTAATCCCAGGATGCCTAGGGTAAGTTGAGCTTTCACTTTTCATTCAATCGGGATACCTCTTGCATTTTATAATTTCTTTTTTATTGCAGTAAATATATACATATATACATATCATTACGGAACATTCTTAATCTCCGTTACATTCTCTCGCTTCCCGATTCTCGATTGCTATCGTACGCCCCCTATCGGCGGCTTTTGTTTTACAATGCCATCTATCGGCTGTTAACACTCGGTCATTCTGACCTAGCAATCGTCCTCGATTGTTCTGAATACAAATCAGTTTTATAATTAACACATTTTTGTATTTCAACTTGAATACACATTACTAATACACTAAGAAGAATACACATTATACTAAAATTTGATATGATAATAAACTTACTAAAATGTTTTCACATACATAAATTCACATATTTTTTGATACATTAGCATAATAGTCAAAATTTTCTGTAAATTATAACTAACCACGTGTTATATATATATATATGAAATAACTCATTTGTTATCAGTTCTAAAATGATCAGTTCAAAGAATGCACTAAAGTCTTTTAGCTAATGTTCAAGAGTTCAAAGTCAATTAATGTTCCAAAGTTTCTGGAGGTTTTTCTATCAGCAAATATACGTAGATAAACATAAAAAAAATAAGGAAAGATCTCACCTTAATCACAGCGGAGAACACTTCCATCAGTCCTTACGGACAGATCTGATTGGATTCCGTCGAGGAATCAAGCTTGATAACTGGTCAGTATCTTGATCGTCGCCGTCATCATCTTCATCATCATCATCAGAGCTGGGATCGCACCTCCATGGCTTCAGCTGGCTCACATGAGCAGTGGTAGTGAAGTAGCGACCTCGATTCTTCGTTTCTAGTTGAGTTATTCTGTAAGTATCGCTAGGTAATATTTCCGTTATTATGAATGGACCTCGATATTTTGGCTGTGTTTTGGTAGGTTGACCCGTAGCCTTAGGGGCACATCTCATCACAACGATTTCTCCTTGCTCAAAGATTAGTGTACGACACCTTTTCCCATCGAATCTCTCTTTCATTTTCGCTTGTTGTTCCTCAATTCTTCCTCGCGCTTGCTCTTGGATTTCTCGCGGGTCTTTCCATGTATCTGAATCTTCGTCTGCTAACATCCTAAGTATTCCATCATTAAATCTGGGCGAATACCCGTATAGCATTTCAAATGGAGTCTTATTTGTAGTTTTGTTTACCATGTTGTTAAGATTTCTTTCCGTCTCTTTTATTTTCGAATCCCAATCTCTATGCTGTTTGTCAGCCAAACTTGTCATTATCGTTCCTAAAATTGTTCTGTTGACGCGCTCTACCATACCATTGGCTTGGGGGTGTTTGGTAGAATTCAAAGTATGATGTATTCCGTTATCTGTACAATACTGCTTAAAATGGTGAGAAGTAAAACAAGATCCTCTATCACTTATTATTCTTTCCGGTAGTCCAAAATCATTAACAAAATTCTTCAAAGACTGTAAAACATTTTTAGCACTAGTACTCTTAACTGCAAAAATTCTCACGAACCTAGTCATGTTATCAATTATCACTAATACTTCTTGATTACCTCTCGAACTTTTTACGAAAGGACCCAAGTGATCCATGTGGACAATAGCAAACGGTCTTTTACCAGGTTTTATGGGATGTAACAGTCCTTGTTGCTTGCCACCTGTCGCTTTATTCATAAGGCACTCAATACATGCTGATATGTGTCTTCGTACGTATCGTTTCATGCTTGGGAACCAATATAATTCCTTAATTTTGCTAACTGTTCTATCCACAGAAAAGTGACCAAATAAATCATGGAATTTCACCACTACACTCTTCCTCATGCTTTTAGGAATCACATACAGCAGTCTTTCCTTTCCATCCACTATGGTTTTCCAAAACAGTCTATTCTTTTTGAACACGTAATTTCTAATTACTTGCTTCTCCTCAGCAGTTCGTTCTTCTTGTTTCTTCTTGATAATTTCGATAATTCTTTTCAGGTCTTTGTCAGCATGTTGTATCATTAGTATTTGCTCTTCTTCGGTTAGGGACTGGCAAACTTCAAAATTTTCAGCTATCCTCGTCATCGTGTCATCAGCTTCCGCTACCGGACCTCTGCTCAAAGCATCAATATGGGACAGTCTTTTTCCTGGCCTATGCTTTATCTCAAAATCGTATTCTTGAATCAAACTACACCAACGGGCTATCTGTGGATTTGTAGTCTTCTTCGCATTCATATATATAAGAGCTTGGCAATCAGTAATAATTGTAAATCTTATACCGATTAAGAATTGTCTTAACCTGTCCAACGTCCACACGATGGCCATTAACTCCAATTTGCTGGAATGATACTTTCTCTCTGCTTCTGTTGTTTTCTTACTGACGCAATAAACAAGATGCCATTTTCCATCTTCATCACGTTGGATTAGGATTCCACTCAAACCTTCTGCACTCGCATCACAATGGACTTCAGTATCGGCATGCGGTTGATAGTGAGCTAATATGGGCTTATCAGTCAGTTGTTTCTTCAATAGTTCGAACGACTTCTTTTGTTCTTGCTTCCACTCAAAGTATCGATTCTTCTTTGTCAATCTGGTCAATGGTTCGCTTTTTAATGCGTACTTCGGCACAAATCGTCTGAAAAATCCAGTCAGGCCCAAAAATCTTCTCACTTCGTGTACATTCTTTGGTTCTGGAAATTCTGTTATGGCTTTTATTTTTCTAGAGCCCGGTCTGATACCATCTTCGTTTATAATAAAACCCAAGAAATCTACTTCTCTCTTCCCAAATTCACATTTAGATAATTTCAGGGTTAAATTTGCTTTTCTTAGGCAATCTAATACCTCCTTTAATTTGAAAATCATCTCTTCCCAAGATTTTGCAGGAATAAGTATATCATCCATATAACACAACACCTTAGTATTCAACAAGGGGCCTAGGACATACGACATTAGTCGCTGAAACTCAGCAGGAGCATTTACTAACCCAAATGTCATCCTTTCGAACTGTCCTGTTTCATCTGGAGTAATGAACGCCGTCTTTAATTTGGCTTCTTCACTTAACGGTATTTGCAAATAGCCATGGGCTAAATCCAGAGTAGTGAAAATTTTACATCCTCCTAAACATTCTAAAAGATCATCTATTCGAGGCAAAGGGAACTTATCCTTTATCGTCTGATTATTAAGTCTGCGGTAATCAATTACTAGTCTATATTCCCCTGTTTTCTTCTTTACTAGTAACACTGGACTAGCGTAAGGCGATCTAGTTTCAGAAACTATCCCATTGTCTTTCCATTCCTTAACAATTTCTTTTATTGCGTTACGTTCAGCTGCATTCGTTTTGTACGGGCGAGAAGACACAGGCTTACTCCCGTCAATTTCTTTGATGTCCATTTTTATTACGTCCGTGCAACCTAATTCATTTAGATTAAGAGCAAAGCAATCCCTAAATTCATTTACTAATTTTAAGATATCAGTTCTTTCACTATCTGTAGTTGCCTCGTCAAATTTTATATCATCTATTTTTATTCGGCGAATATTTTGAGAAATGGAAAATACATGGTTTTGTACTTCATCTTTGTTTATGTTAGGATTGTCTGTTTTCTTTAATTCAAAATCTTCTGTTATATCTATTACCCTGCTGATACACTGATTTCCTTTTAATCTGATGTTATTGTGTCCTATGTTCATAACTGGGACTGTTACCCTACCATTTGTAACCTCCATTACTGAATCCGGACTTCCATGCTTGTTTTGAAATAAGATTAATCCATTATTTATATCTGGGGTTACAGAACGTACAAAGTTTATCGTGTTACTTTTTATTTCTATTGGTTCCTCAGAATATAACTTAATGTGCTTACGCTCCGTTTCGTTCATCAATTGTGCGAATGGAATTTTACTAGCATACCATATGTTAAACGAATCCCCTATTTTCCCATAAGCCAACATTTGATCGTTTAAAATATCTCTCCCAATAATTAGGTCATACGGCTGAACTTCATCATGTACGATAAACAAATTCGCGGTTGTTTGGATTTCGTCGATTCGAATTGAAACATGAACTTTTCCCAACGTTGTTGTACATGCGTGATTTACACTCCCGATTCCAAACAATTTTTTTGTTTCCGGTTGCAATGGCAATCGTAATTTCGAAAATACCGAAAATCTTAATAGACTAACAGCGCTTCCAGTATCCACCAAACATTCAATCGGTTCACTGTCGTTAATTATTGCTTTCTTCAAATATGTTGAAACGTCAGATAATCCATCATGATTCATTGCAACACTATTTTGATCTTTCATTTTGTCATACGTCATTCCTTCGCGACTCTCTGTCTGACGCGGGAGGCATTTGGCGTCACAAATCAAGCTAGAATGTTTACGATTACATGTCAAGCAGCGCTCTTTTAATTTACATAAACGGGCCATGTGGTTTTTTCGCAGGCATAAAAAACATCTTGCATTTCGTTTTAGACTTTCTAATTTCTGTTCGCGTTCCTTATCACAATTTTCAGAACTGTGTTCAGAATTATCGCAAAAAATGCAAACTTTCTGGAATGTGCTCAGTGCGGTTGCGTTAGGAAACGAATCCTGTTGCTTTCCTTTAAACTTCTGGAATCTATTCCCCTTTTCCGAAAATTTATTAGTTGACAGTTTATAGTCTATGCTTTTAACTGATTCATTATTTTCCCTTGTTTGACGAAACAAAAATGTTCGTTCTCGCGTTTCTATTTCTCTTCTAAGAAACTTTAATAATTCTGTTACATTCCAAGAATCATCGTTTTCATGCTGTCTATAAAACTCTAGCACAATGGAATCTGGAATAAGTTTGGTTAGTAATGGAAACAACAAACTTCCATATGAATTCAGTTCGACACCAAGAGTTTGTAAACCCCGTACTTGGATTTCTATCGTATCGTATAATTCCCTTAACTGTTTCAAATACGATGCCGATTTTACTGCACTTAAATTTAACAAATTGTTAATATGAGCTCTTACAATAATTTCTTTTTTTCCGTACCTTTCTTTAAGCAACTCAACTGCTAAATCATAATTATTTTCCGATATTAATAGTCCTTGAATACTGGTTAAGGCTGGTCCTTTCAAGAAAGCTTTAAGATAATTATATTTATCTACTTTAGATAAGCGTTCGTTACTGTGAATCGCATTATCAAACTGTGACCAAAATTCCTGAAACTTCTCTAAATTACCCTCAAACGGTTCTATATGAAGTTTCGGCAAATTTATTCTCGGTTTGTCTGGTTCACTACTCGAAATAAGTGAAGAATTATTCTTCAACGACAAATCTGCCTTATTTCTATCTGAATTCTGGAGATAATTCTTGACTTTCGATTTCGCGTAGATGATACGTTCTCTGTATTCCTGATTATTCTCGACTTCTGTTTCGAGATCAGATACTTCAGGAATTAAATTTTCAATTTCTAGATCTAACTTAAATATCTGATCTGCTTTTTCTTGTAGATTCATCTCACATTCTTCTAATGATTTTGTATCGACAATGTCCTGTTCCAATAATTCCGATATTCTCTTAATTACTTGTGTTGTTAACCTTCTTAGAGTTTTACGTTTCGTTTTTGCTTTATCTAAAGCTTTCTTTGTATTCTCATCCATAATATTAACTAATAATATAATTCTATACTTCTAAATTCTATACTCTGTTAGAATTATTCTACAAGTTCACATGCATTCAAATTTTTTTAAAGAAACGAAACTTACCCCTTCTTCCACGCTCATGGTACGCGAGGTCATTATTCAATGCGTGCTTGCATTAATAATCCCACTTCTGAAATGTTAACTTTAATCTCCGTTATTAATCCCAGGATGCCTAGGGTAAGTTGAGCTTTCACTTTTCATTCAATCGGGATACCTCTCGCATTTTATAATTTCTTTTTTATTGCAGTAAATATATACATATATACATATCATTACGGAACATTCTTAATCTCCGTTACATTCTCTCGCTTCCCGATTCTCGATTGCTATCGTACGCCCCCTATCGGCGGCTTTTGTTTTACAATGCCATCTATCGGCTGTTAACACAAGTAATAGAAAAAAAAATTTATAGTCAATTCCTACTTAGGTCAACAAAGAAAAATTTTTAAAAATACAAAAAGAGAAAAAATTAATTAAAAAATTTATAAATTTTTAATATGTGAAAAAACTGTATTAACATCAAGCGTCATCCACTACAAGTTTAAAAAAATGCATTTGAACTTGAGTGGATGAATAAAAAGTATTTTATTAACGATTGAAAATTTGAACAGGATATACGGAGAGTGTGAGCTAATAGTAGGAATTTAAAAAAGGATATTCACGTAACCTGTGTGAGTATAGTGAAGTTCAACTGATAAGTTATGCAGTGTAAGTGTGTAAATTATGCAGTGTAGACATTATTAAGATTTAGTAAAGTATATTATCATCATGTCATTCCCAACACTAAATTACATACCAGTTGTGTTGTAATTAAGTAATGTAAAATATATACTGCATATTAAATATACTTGCCGGTATGAAATTAAATGATTTTGAAAGTACTAGCTATACAAAAGAAAGAAAGTAAGAAAGGAAATTTAAATTCTGTACTGCACAAAGTAATTATATATAATACCTGCAACTATTTCAAAGCATGGCAGAAAAATTATAAAAATTTCCTTTTTCCAACTAAGCAAAGAAAAACGAAATTAATAATATGACATCCACTAGTTCAGTATACTCAATAATATCCTAATATAAGCATATCGTACATACGGGATTTGGCGACTTTTGGGGAGTGGTGATGTATCGCAAGGGTTCAAAGGCCGTCATTATGGTGTCGGCAACAATTTTAAAAATCGCGTCAAGGCTGTACCGTATACTAGAATTTTACCAATAATAGTATATCATACACCAATACAATTCAACAACAAAATCACGAAAAAGCTACATAACATTATATGTTTAGAATTCCTGATGCAGTGTTAATTGGTGTACATTTTTTTTTTTTTTTTTTTTTTTCTCAGTATTTTCTCAGTTTATCATATGAATATTGCTTTCTTAGTAACATGGCTTTTTTTTAACCTTTTTTTTAATAAACTTTTATCTGTTAATTCTATTTCTTAAATACCATGTTCTTCGCGCTTAGGCCACATAAAACTCAATTTAACAGCAAAAGCATATAATATTTTAAAACAGCATATCTTTAGAATTCCTCATAGAGTGTTCGATGTTGCCATACATGTTTTTATATTCACTATATTGTTTCTGTAAAAAAATAGTTATCATAAGAAAAAAGAAAACATATACAATATATGATTTTAATGAGTCCACCTATAATAGTGTTACAAATTTCACATTTCTTTGGCTATTTATTTAGAATTGTAATTAAAATTCCTTTTTATTTCCTTGTGCAACGCAGACGATTTTTGAAGAGAAAGCTACGTCAAAAAATAAATAAATAAATAAATAAAAATAAAAATAAAAGAGCGCGTGCATTTAATGCTTAATAAATAAATATCTCGTAATTACTGTTCTCATCCAGAAAAATCTAGAAAAATCGAGATTGTTCTATTGATAATGAAAAATCTAGAAAAATCGAGATTGTTCTATTGATAATTAAAAAGCTTATAAAAGCCGAATTGAAACACCTCATCTCAGTAGTTGTCGTTGTAGCTGTAAAAAGCGAACTGCTGTTTGTTTAGTGTAGCGATTTCGCTGTGCGATAGAATTATTTTATCTGTTTAGAACTGAGTTTTTGCTAAACGTTTGAGATATTGTGCGAATATCTCTGAAGAAATACTTCAGCATTTTGATTTATTTCTTGTGGAAAGAATAAATTTTGTTAACTTTTCAACGACTTGTTCATTCAATATATAACGAACCCGTACGCACGTAACAATAGTGTGATTTCTTAAAAATATTGAATATTTATAATTAGACATCTCATGATTTTAATACATGTTTTTTAAATCAATCACATTAAAAAGTAGAAAAAAAATATTTTTAAGAATTGTGCTTCTTTCTTTTAAAGCGCTTAATTTACTATTCAACAACTCAAATAAAATCTGAAAGTACCTTAGGCTTTTTTGAATGGCAGCTTGTTAGTTCGTGGAAGATAAAAGTATTTTGTTTTCGGCTGCTGCAACATATTGCTTTACAGAGCCCAGTTTGTTGATTAAAACTGAAAGATAAATATCTTACATTTTTCCGAGTGACAACAACTTTACGCACTGGGGAAAATGCTTTATTTCGGACAGTGTTGTCAATGCTCGCTTTCAAATCTTTGAGTTTGTTAAGTTCATTGAAGTTTTACTAATTATGATATAAATAATAAAACAAATTTGAAATAAAAAATTTGGGCTTCGAGGTTCACAAGTTCGTGTGGATGACTACGTTATTCAAAATCTGATGGCTAAGCTTTTTCACAGTGCGAAGAACATACATACATACATGCAGATTCTTGATTATTTAATTTCTTTAAAAATAATATACGGCGATAATGTTTGGTGGCAACAATTTGAAAAGTGATAAGCCATTTATAGTGAACCAAAGCAAAATCTCATTTCGAAACTAATAGCCCTTTTTGGGCTAAAGAAACGGATTACGACAAAATCTTTATTGACAGAGCTGTTAAATATAAAGACTTAAAAAATATTAATTTAAAAATTAGTGTAGAATTTCCATATATCTTACTGGGTATCGTATTAATGGATTAATGAATTTATATTTTATAACTGAATTATAGAAATCTTTAATTTCTAATTCATTTAGTTTTTGATTAATCTTTCGATTCAAGGCCATATATATTTACTGAATAAAATCTCTTAAATTTATGCCTTTGTCAAAATAAAAGCTTTTTGTTTGTAAATCTGCAACTTAATTTTTCACTTATTTTCTTCTTCACTTCAGTTTCAAAAATGACATCTAATTTTAGATCGCAAAACCGCAATGACAAAGAGGCGGCAAAATTAATTTTCGAGAAATGAATGAATAAACGAATACATCTCTTAACCGTATTTATGAGAATTGGAACGCAATGCAAACAAGTAGACATAATTTTATCGCCGCCTTTTCCGTAGAGGAAAAACAAAATAAATATGGTATAAATTCTCAAAATCCTATTGGTTGGTTTCATACTGGGCGGTCTCCTCTGTTCCCATTGGTTGTGCTCTTCTTGACTCCCGGATCCCGCCTACCGTGATGGGTTCCATTGCTAAAATCGGAATGGGCACTCGGCGATGAAGCTTCCTCCATATGACAATTTAGTGACGATTCAAGATGGCTACGCATCAGACGATTCCCTTGATACTGGATTACCAAAGGTTGAGGTGAAGTTGCGAGGTAAGTCAAATTTTACTTTTGAAGTCGGAGATTCCGCTAAACCAAAATATTTTGCATCAAATAGAAATTTTAAAGCAAAACTGTTGCCATATTTTCATACTTAATTGCGATGGAATTCAATAACAATCAATTTAATTACAATGAATCGAAAGCATTTATAAAGAAGTTTAAATGATTTATTCTTAATTGGAATAAATGAATGAATTCGTTCTGCTATTCGTATGAAAATAGATCTTTTATAGCAAAAGATTAATGTACGTTAAAAGAATATGCAGTAGGTCCAAAAATATAACAGTTTCGTAAAGCGTGGTGAAATAATCACGTTGCCCTTTCTAGTCAGTTTACGAATGAAAACAGCAACAGCACAGACAGATTCATTCATCTGACCAGTTTTTGCGAGAGTAAAATGTTTTCCTTAATACACTGGATTGGAATGGCGCAGTCACGGGGATACTTGTGCCCGACGAACTACCCTTGTCGAATAATTTTTTTATTTACCTGAAGAACTTTTCAGATGCTTTTCTGATCGATCGGAACCCATGCGTACATAAGGTATATCTAAATAATAATTCAATGACTCAGCTTTCATAATTTATAATAATTCAACAACCACTGAAAACTATTCAGTATTACTTTCAAAATTACATTTTACTTGTGGATCTGTTTATTTTTCCTATTATTTGGTGCTAGTTAAAATGACCAGACATTCTGAAGCCAGTTTGACTCGGGGCAAATTTGAGTAAGTACTTAATGAAATATTCTATTGTAGTATAAGACTTTAAAGTAGAAGCTATTATTAAAATTTAAAATGAAAAATTCAAAATGCGTAAAAAATTTCAAGGATAGGAAATATTCTTTCTAACCTTTTTATCTTAAATAAAAGCAATATCTGTTACAAACTCATAAAATCAGATCTACACTATTAAATAATATTAAAATTCAGCTAAAAAATTAAATACTCTGGTATTTCCTTTTTTTTTTAACTCAAAATGTAGTTTTAAAAAAAGTATTAAAAAGGCAAGTCATTGTTTGAACAAAATTTTAAAAAAGAAGAGTTCTCTACTACATATTTTGTCATTTTAAGTTTATTTTAGTAAATGCAAACGATAAAACTGTAGAGACACTAGGTATTTTTTGAAAGCAGGAGGCATGAAAAATGAGTAATGCCCTCGACGGGACTCGAGCCACGGGCCCCTCGAATACGCGCCGAGCGTGCTGACCACTACACTACGAAGGTATGCTAAGAAGGGGAGAGAAATACCTTATATACTTACCCTTTTAAAGAGCGACTGGCGATTAGGGGACCCAATCGCCAAATCCTGGTGGTGGAGAATCACCTTTTTTAGTGCAGGCGCCACTATAGAGACATTAGGCATTTTTTGAAAGAAGGACATAATGAATTAGTTCTGTTTCCGCAATTCCTTTTTACGCGTTTTTTCAAAATTCTTCCTGTTCCCGCGAAATCGGAAACTACAGTCCCCCTCCCACAAAGGGGATGTTACGATGATCCATTAAGAAGAACTGGGTAATTTCTTTGCGAATAAGTTAGTCTTTGTTAGATTCAAACCGTGTCTTAGTTTAGGCTCCTCTTGAAACCTTGATTCATTCTATTTGTAATTATGTTGCAATATTAGCTGTTATTTTCACATGTTATGTTAATCAATATGCATGTTTTAGACGTTATTAAAACTAAAAGAAAAAAAAAAAAAAGAAAAACCACCTTTAGTCCTTTATAAAGGTTATCAGTATCGAATTCAGAATAAAAATAACTAAAATGTAGTTTATTGGATTTGCATAAATGAAAGAATCAAAAGCTGCAAAGGCGCAATTAAAACTAAAGAAGCCGCCGTTTTGGGAGAAAGAACGTAGTTTAGAACTTCGTTTTAGAATGGATATTTATTTTGAAAGATTTTATTATTACTTACCTTTATGCAGAATTTCGGAAGCATATTATTTTTACTTTAAGAAACTATCTTTTAATTCACTGCCAAAATTGATCGCAAAGTTTAAACATCTCTCTCCCCTTTTAAACACAGTAGTAGCTCCATTCATGCAAAGATATGAGATCCTAAATAGTACATTTCGATTATTTCTTTTTATAAATCTAAAAATTTTTTGATTTCCTACATTTCGGATAAGGCCAAGGCGCCCCCAATGTAACCCCTTTGAGAAGGGAAGGGGGTAATGAAGATTGATGATTTCGTGGAAACAGGAAGACGCCGTAAAAAATGAGCAATGCCTTCGCCGGGACTCGAACCATGGATCCCTAGAATACGCGTTGAGAGTGATAACCACAGCTCCACGAAGGCATGCTATGAAGGCGGGAGATATACCTTATCATACACGCAAAAATTAGTGACAAATTTTACGGCTGACTGATTGTTAAAAACCTCTTTTATTTATGACACTCTTTGATATAAGATACGTTTGGGATTGTAAGTTTTCAATTATTCCAACAACAACCAACTTACATTTTTTAGTCCAAAGGGCGTTAGCCCAATGGACGTTTCGTTTTGGCATTTTGCGTTGATTCATTATAAATATTGTTTTTCCATTTTGCTTTGATTCACTATAAATGTCGGTTCACTTTTCAAATATTGCCACCAAATATTAGAGCCCTGCGTTACATTTAAAGAAATTAAATAATGAAGAATCTTCATAAATATGTGTATGTTTCTCGCATTGTGATAAAACAACGGTTCCTAGAGCCATCAAAATTTGAATAACGTGATCTTCCAAAGAATATGGGCGTGTGGAAGCCGTAATTTGAATTTGAAATTTGTTTTATTATCGATTTCATGTTTTGTAACACTTCCAACGAATTTTTGATTAACAAACTAATCGATTTCAAAGCGAGCAATAGCAACACTATACCCAAAAATAAATAAATAAATAAATAAATATCTCCAGCGTGCGAGACTGTGTAACGGAAATTCTAAAGATATCCTCATTTTAAAATTACTATGCGATATTGCTGTTAAACTTACGGTCTAAGTATGTAGAACATGATATTTAATAAATAAAGGTAACACACAAAACGTTAAATAAACGCCCCTTTAAACGTAAGTTAAAATCTGAAATCTTTCAGCCTTTTTTTTTTTTTTTTTTTTTGAATAATGATTTAAATTACATAACCAAATGAACTTTCTTTTCCGAGTAAACTGCTACAGATGGAATAGAAGTAAATGGTCAAAATCTTTTGCTAATTGTAATATAGATTATTCGTCTTTTCTGTGTTTTTCTAACTGTTCTCAGATGAACCGCGTTTTTGACTTAAGCATAAACTTTGTTACTGGTATTAAGTCGGTAAATTGGTTAATAGTTGCCAATATTATGCAGCATATAGGTTTAAGGCAGTTTTGAAAAAATGTTTTGATTGCCTGCGAAGAACTACTACGATGTTTTAGACTTCAATAAAGGTCTCACCAATATTTAGTATAAAGGTATTACATATTGTTTCCAATGAGGATGTTAAAAATATTTTGAGAGGGATGAGGAGAGGGGAGAGAATTGCCGGTCCGAAGGACTGTAACCAAGGAAAATTCGATTTCCTTAACACTTTTAAACAAATATTTTAATACTTGACAATCGTTACCGAAACTATATGTGAACTTCATTACAGTCTTCATTACACGGATCTGATTTTTAAACTTCTTTATATTGATCTTTGTAAGCATCTATCTGAATCATATTAATCTATCTTTCACATATATTGATTCCAAGTTGTACACAAGTTCATTTCTTATTCCAAGGAAAAGTACAAATTGCAAGATTTACATCACAAGTCTAAATATGTAAAAACATAATTTAAAGTCTATAATTGTAGTGATCAGTAGTAAACGCAAATATTTCAATATAAATAGTATAGCGTTATATAGAATAAAATAATATGTATAAGTATAGTTATTGCATAGGCCGTGGCAGAAATTTCTGCATGAGTTATCAGAATGATTACTAAAATACTTTGAGAAGCATTTAATTGTCATTAGTATATCTCCAAACTGCGTGACCAGTTTTAATTAATGATTCGATTAAATGAGTGCAATCAGACCTAAACAATCTAATATGTTTATTCAAAGCCAGTTGGTCATATTATAAAATCATTTAATAAACGTTGATTATTGCAAAGTTAAGGAGTTCTGAATATAGTCGAAGGGGTACTAAATAAAAACAGTTCCGAAAAAAGAGGGGGTGACTCAAAAAAGATTGGGAAACCATAGGATAAAGCTTTTGTTTATATTTCAGCATGTCGACTTCATTGGTGGGGTTGGAAAGCTTAAGCTATGCTATATTAATTAATTAAAACATTAAGGCTATCCATCTAAGAATGATGCCTTCGAGAAGGGTTTTATAAAGGAGAACAGATGGTAATTATAACACATAGGGAAAACCACGAGAACGCTCAGATGAAAAACTATGCCAGTGCCCCATCAATCAAGAAGAAATGAAAATTCGTTTCATATCTTAGACCTAGAATCTAAAAAGCATGCAGCAAGTCTCTCTTTTTGCCAAAGGGGTGTTAGCTCAGAAGGACTATCAGTCTCGAAACAGCATTTTACATTGAATCACTAAAAGCCTTGTATCGCTTTTCAAATTGTTGCCACCAAATATTATCGCCCTATATTGTATTTAAAGAAAGTAAATAAAGGAGAATGTGCATGAATGTATGACTGTTTTTCGCATTGTGGAAAAAGAGCGGTACCTAGAGTCATCAAATTTTGAATAACGTAGTCCTCCATCGAATATGAACACCTGGAAGCCCGAATTTGGAATTTGTTTCATAGTCTATATCATGTGTTGTGAAGCTTTGGCGAATTTTTGATTATCCAACTCAATGATTTCAAAGGAAGAAATGGCAACACTGTACGGAATGAAACATTTTTATCTCTAGCGCACGAGGCTGTCTATCGGAATGATAGGCTGTCTTTAAATATTTTTCGTCTAAAGATTCATCAGCCCAAATGCTCTTGAAACATGTATGTGTGTGTAAATGAAAAAAAAAAATATTTAAAAATTTTTGTTCTTTGGGGAAAAAAAATCTGAAGGATTTTTTTTCAGTTATTTATTTATTTCACGTTTCTTAAATAATGGCAGTTTCATCTAAATGCACAAAACTTGTTTTCCTATTAATTTCCTTCTAAGCCATGAAAACAATTAAGAGAAATAATAATAATAATAATAATAAATTAAAAAAATAAAAGTTCGAAAGAGAACCGGGATAAAAAGTATAGAATTTTGGCTTGTATTAAAAAGAGAATAAAGAACATCATATGTTGGAAAAAATTTTTTGATTTATTTAAAACAAGAACGTAGATCCAACAGGAAATTTAATAGAAAATTAAAACTTCTTTTATTTACAAAATGTTCCGTCACATCAAATGTGATAACTCATCCAAATAAATGAAAAGTAGAATAAGGCATCTTACTAATGAATGGAATCCAGGAATTTGTTCATAAATAAAAAAAATAGAATTTTGTGTTGCGTTAAAAGGAGAATAAAGAACATCATACATTGTGAAAAGTTTAAATTTATTTAAAACAAGAATGTAGATCTAACCGGAAAACAGATTGACAGGAAAAAAACTTCTTTCGCTTATAAAATGCTTATAAAAATAATAATATTCTTTCGCTTATAAAAAACAATAATATAAAAAGCATTAGTCAATATTTGATTAATGATTGCTACTTCCTTAAGATATTTTAAAACGAAGACTAGTACATACACTTGCTAATGAATTAGAAACCCAAGATCAATATTTTATTGGACCATCTTTTGCACGGATAACTGCTCTGATTCGTTTACACATCGAGTCTACATGCTTCTAGAGTGCATTTACGTCCAGAGAATACCACGCATTGGCTATGCAGCTTTTTAAATCTTGTAAATTAGATGGAAGAGAAGAGTGTTGTCGAATGCGTCTTTCCACAGCATCTCATACATTTCCTATGGGGTTAAGATCCGAGCTATGCTGTCGCCAGGGAAGGTTGTGGAAGTCAGACTGATGTTCAGCGAACCAATTTTGAACACTTCTGACACGATGTATAGTTGCATTATCGTTCATGATGTACCCGTCGCCATCATAGTAAAAATCCAACATCGCAGGGCACACGTGATCTGCCTGTTTATATAGCTATCTCATGGCTTTTTTTTTAACCCTCGAGGAACACAAAGGCACTACTTCCATGCCAATAGAATATAACCATACCATGATACTCTCACCAGACTCTTGTTGTTGTTGTTGCTCATGCTCACTTGTCTGACAGAGTCAGCCCAAGCCCACGAGAATTCTCGTGTCAAGTAGAGCTCGTTAGATTGCCGTTCAGGTGACAGTACGATTTGGCTCAGTTCCGCCCCCCCCCAATTTTGATGGAGAGCATCCCGGGGGACGGGTCCGAGGGTCTCCCACCCCTCTCCCCTTCCACCAAGCCACATGAAAGGACTTTTGGCTCGCCTCATATTTAAAGTGCCGCCATGCCGCACCGACACTATACATTTACAAACATCCATGCCTTCTCCGGGATTCGAACTCGAGCCCTTCGGCACGGCAGTCAGCGACGCTAACCACTATACCGGTTGGGCGGCACCAGACCCTTGCATCGCGAGAGTAAGGCAAGGTGGATTAATGGGTTCATGGGGTTCTCTCAAAATTCTACGTCTTTCGTCAGTGCAAAATTAGATGTAGCGTGATTCATCCGACCACATTACCCGTTTTCAATCTTCAGATGTCCAGTATCTTCTTTCCCGCCACCACTGCAATCGAATTCCTACATGTCGAGAAGAAATGAGTGGTTTTCTCACTGGCACCCGACTATGCATTCATATCCGCTGTAATTCTCTGCGCATGGTTCGAGTTGAAATCTGTTGAGAAGAGCCTTGGTTGGCAATATGTGTCAGTTGAAGTACAGTAGAGTCTCCATTCTGCCGTACAATTCGTCGGAGACGAAGCCGTTCACTCGCCTGAAAAAGTGTGCTCGAACCGCAGTCTTCTAGAGAAGGACTGTGGGTTCTGACTCCAACTTTTGAAAACCTTTGATGTGGCTGCTTTTGAGAACCCCGTGATATTTGCTGTCTTCGAAATCGAAAATCCTGGTAAACGAGCACCAGCAATAAGCCCTTTTTCAAATGATGAAAATCTGCCGTTTTTCTCATTTTGCTTCTTTCATCGTGAAAAGCATTCTTGCACCTTACTCATACTAGCCTTCTGACCACATGTAACTCACGTCATAAAAAAAAACTGAGTACTCCATTCCTAGCACGCATTCAAATGAAAATCTCAAAGGTTCCTAATTCATTGACCTGCGTGTATATAACAAACTTACAGGAAATGATCCTTAACTGGATATTTTCCTGTGGTCGTTGATAGTCATTTTGAATTGAAATTATAATGCTTCAATGATGTTTAGTATTGCAGTAGGAACTGAGAGCAGTTTTTATACTATTCTAATCTGCATCTACAGTACAAACCAAAAGAATGCTCTTTTACTATTGCCACTATACATCCTGTCTACGAGGAATTTTATTTTCGCAACTTTTGATCGTAGGCGTGAAGTTGCGAAATTGTTTTTAATCACGCAAAGTTTCATGTTTTTGAAATTTAAATTAAAAAAAAACAAATTTGTATAATATACAAAACCTAACTTCTGCCATTTTAATTTCCGAAAAAGATCTTCAGAAACAAACGCTGCGCGCTTTCGAAATTGAAATTCTTTTAGCGTACGAATTTTATTATTATTATTTAGCAATTGAAGTTAGTTTTGGGAAGTGGCAACAGTAAATATTATATTCATTTAAGAATAGAAACAAAATATGTATGCACAGAAGTCATTACCTGGCATTTATTTTTGCAACCAATGTTTGTAGACATATACATTCATCAGTTACAAAAATGCTTCCAATGACGCAAAAGTTCATGCTTTCGTAATTTTAAATAAAAATTTAATTTTGTAAAAAATGCGAAAATATTAGAACAGAATTCTGATATTAAGAGATTATGTGCAAGCATTTCTATGCAGATTATTCCGAAAAATTTTGATCAACATAATTTCTTTCAAAATGAAAATCAGTCAGAGAATCTTATAGAATGCGTGCTGTAGAAAGCACTGATAGGCTTCCGTATGGGCACGTAGCCAGTTCGTAATATTATTTGCATTAATCAAAAATAAAAAATATTTTTAGTGAATTTTTTATATGATTACCAGATTACAATTCTAAAATAATAAAACTCCTTAGGAAGATTAATAACGCAACTTTTAGACTTTGAAAATTTACAAATTATTTGTGCGAAAATTCTTTCGGCATACCAAATGTAATAAAATTAAAAGAAAAAAATAATAGATAAAAATCTGAAAGCTTTCAGATTTTACATTACGCCCAAAGGGGCGTTTTTTTAACGTTTTAGGGGCTACCTTTATTTATTAAATATCATGTTTTTCGCACTTAAACCATAGAATTGAGTTTAATAGCAATATCGCAAAATAATTTTAAAATGAGCATACCTTTAGAATTTCCGATACACAGTCTCACGAGCTGGAGATAACTTTTTTTCCCCTGTACAGTGTTGCCATTCCTTGATTTCAAATCGTCGAGTTTGTTAATCAAAAATTCGTTAAAGGTTTAGAAAATATGAAATAGATAATAAAAACAAATTCCAAATTTGGACTTCCAAATGCCCATATTCGGGCGGAAACGTACGTTATTCAAAATTTGATGGCTCTAGGTACCGTTGTTTTATCACATTTGGAGGAATATGTATACATTTATACAGATTCTTCATTATTTAATTTCTATAAATATAATACAGGGCTGCTATTCGGTGGCAACAGTTTGAAAAGTGAACCGACATTTAATGCTTTCAACGCAAAATGCCAAAACGAAATTAATAGCCTTCTAGGCTAACGCCCTTTGGGCTAATAAATTAAAAATATTAGTAAATCACAAAACAATATCATTGAAAGGCATTTAAGAAAGAAAAAATCAAGCTCAGTATGTTATAATTTATTTAGTCCGACCCCTCAATGCAAATTGAACTTATCCCTCAATACCCTATCGACTCTTCAAATTAACCGACCTCTTAATGCAAATTGAACAGGAGGTCAAAAGTCTCTGATTTTGAAATTAAATATCTTGGTAAATTTTTGTGGTACAGGAGTCAAACCTTTAATGTTTTATTTTTTACGAAGAATACAAAATTTTTTCTAAACGGAAGTATGGAGGCTGGAGGAGCGTAAAAAGTTTAACTTCGTATTATTTACGAAACTGATGTTTTTAAATTTTAAAATGTATAAAAACATAAACCTTTGTGTCATTTAAAACATTTTTGTTATCGGAAGTATATGGATACGACCAACGGTTGCGAAAATAAGGGTCAGATAAAAACTTTAGTGGACATGGTGTACATATATGATTGCCATATTTTTTTATATTGAACACTTTTTTATTTAAAAAAAAGTAAGGATAAACTCTTTTGTGAGGTGTTAGATTTTAATCAGATGTTTTCGAATTTCTGTTTATTAGCCTGAAGGGCTATTAATTTTAGTTTTGCATTAGTTCACTATAAATGTCGGTTCACTTTTCAAATTTTTGCCACCAAATATTAGAGCGTATTAAAGAAATTAAATAATTAAGGATCTGTATGAATGTATGTATGTTTCTCGCATTGTGATAAAACAACGGTACCTAGAGCCATGAAAATTTGAATAACGTAATCTTCCATGGCATATGGGCGTGTGGAAGCCGTAATTTGAATTTGAAATTTGTTTTATTATCGATTTCATGTTTTGTAACACTTCAACGAATCTTTGATTAACAAACTAATCGATTTCAAAGCGAGCAATGGCAACACTATACCCAAAAATAAATAAAAAATAAATAAATATCTCCAGCGTGCGAGACTGTGTATCGGAAATTCTAAAGATATCCTCATTTTAAAATTACTTTGCGATATTGCCCTTGAATTGAATTTTATGGTTTAAGTGCGAAGAACATGATATTTAATAAATAAAGGTAACACACAAAACGTCAAAAAAGAAGAAAAAGGGAAAAAAAAAGTCCCTTTGGGCGTAATATAAAATCTGAAAGTTTTCAGATTTTTAAAACATTTTTATTTATTTATTTATTCCCCTTTTTTGACGATAGGACTTTACTGAGAAGAAATAATTATGTTTAACAAACTTTAAATTCTACCTAATCCCCAAATAAATTTGAATGGCTTTTTGTACAA
>KK119611.1:878187-915558 GCA_000611955.2 Stegodyphus mimosarum | reverse complement strand
ATATATATATATATAATATGCATCAGTATTTGACAGGATATATGAGTAGCTTTGCGTTGTTAAATTGAATTTGTTAACTAGAATATAAGTGATAAAATTTATTAAGGTAGGCTCTGTGCAACATTCAGTACAAAATATTTCTTAACTGTTTAATTTTTGTACGTAGCAGTTGACAACATTTGTGCATGTTTATTTAAATATGTCCTTCATTAATAATTTTAGGCTTATGTTTTCTCACTAACTTATTATATGCTAAATGTTTGCGTAACATGTTACCAAGAAATATATTTAGTCTGCAAAAAAAAAAATGGAATTTGAATAGATTAATTTGAATAGCTTTATAAGATTTTCTTTGTTCCATAATATATAGAGATTAGAATTTAGTATGCTTCATAATGCATTTTAAAACATACTGTTGCGTTTTACGGGTTCGTAGATTTGAGAGTATCCGATGAAAACACAATGCAGAACAATAAAAAGCACAATTTATTTACAGGAATCACTATTTACAGCACAGTTCCAAAATCACCTTTAAAAGCGTCGAAAATCCACAATAAATACGCTGAAACAATCAGCAACACAGCTTCAGGCTGTAACTGTAAAGGTAGCTTCACGGCAACACTAAACTTATAATAAAACACCGTGGAACAATCACCAATCCACTGTCAAGCTATACTGTAAAGATAGCTTCACGGCAAAGTACTATCTCGATTGCTTTCCGTTCACAGAACTCTCGCGTAGCTTAGCACTCGCAGTGAGCAGCTATTCTCACAACCTCACACTTAATCACACTCTTCACAACCTCTTCGCAACTAACTTCGCAATTCGCAACAACTAACTGGCTCTCAGAAACGCAAGGGTTTATATAGCTTTTCTTTAAGTTCGACACGTTTCGAGAAATATCTCGACAGGAAGTTATTCTAGAAGCTTCCCGATTGGACCATGGGATATCGCCAATTTGGTCGCCAAATGGGCGATAAAGTCGCCAATCTGGCAACCCTACCATACACTATTTTATGGCAACCCTAGTGCTATGCCGGAAAGCTTACATACAGGCGCAACCGCCGAATTTTTCGTAACAATACTATAAATGAAAAATTACCATAAAGGAAAATTTAATAAAACCTTTATGGTTTAGAGGCTTGTACTAAAACATTTTCAAGTAAAACTTGCTTTTGCATGGGGAGGGAATAAGGGGAACTTCAGAGATCCTGGCACAGATCCACTTCTAAAGAATCTCCAGATTTTAGCAGATGATAAGGGTAATTGCCACGGAATGTGAATGAAAATAAGAATCATGTATAGAATAATTTATTTTTATATCTAATTGTAATCTGCTAAATATCTATTAATTACTTATTAGAAACAATGTATAATTTCAATTTCATTATGGTAAATCAATTTCCCTTTTGAGTTTAAATATCGGAAGGTTTGAATCTATTCTCGCAGCTTGTAGAAATGTTTGTAGACTAGGAAATCAGTATGAGATATAACTGTGATTTAGTTGCATCATTTAAAGATAATTATCAAGACAAACTGTAATAAATCATTAGAGTTCAGTTATACAATGTAATAAAATTACATACCACTAAAATTAACAATTATATAACATTAAAAAAGAATTTTGCTTTTAACAGATTTTCACATGAGGCTATAAAATAAACCACGAAAATTGTATGAAAATGATTTAAGAACTTAACATGAATTATTAGATATGCTTTTTTTAATGCATGTTGAATATGTTTAGGAACAACAAAGGTAGTAATAATAGTCAATGTAACTTATTTTAGAAATGAAGGGAGATACAAAAAAGAAGGATCATAAAAACATTTCTTCGATGTATAAACCCTTAGTGGCCTATCCACCAACCAATCGAAATGAAATTTCAGATATTGTTATTTGAAAATATGCGCTCAAGATTATGATAATTTAAAACAATAGAGCTCTCACGGTTACGGTTACAGTGAAAATATTCCGAAATTTTCTAATGGCACCCCTTTTTTTTTTTTTTTTTTTTTTTTTGCAAATTGATCAGCGTAATGAAAAACCATAAATGGCTTTGGAACGTACATGCATGAGAAAAATGACCGGCGTAAAACATTTGCAAAGAAAATATTATCGTTATCATTCATCATCAGATATAATGAAGATAACAGGTGGCCGCTGGGGATATTATGGACGGAAGAAGCACATTTCTTCTTAACTTGGAACGTTAACTCCAAGCACTGCGTTCCCTGGGGTGACAAAAATCCTCACAACGTGGCTAGCGCCTTTACACGAAACTAAAGTGATAGTGTGTGGTACGTCATCGCAAGCACTTTCGTTCTCGGTCCGTACTTCTTCGAAAAGATCACTTCCACAAGTATGAAAATGTGCTTGATATACAAAAATGTTGCAGAATTACCTAATTTGGGAACCACAGCAGGGGAATGTCTTTAGTGACGTTGCACCAATGCAAGATGGTAGTCTTCCACACGTCGCCCCATATGTTCAGCAAATGCGCTACACACTCTGGAAATAGAATCGTCTCCCGCGATACTCCGATCTCACTCCAATGGATTTCTGGTTCTGGGGTTATATGAAATCTAAGTATGAAATCCAAGAGATTTGTCAGAATTGAAAGATGCCAGAAAACGTGAATCATACAGATTCCTCTGGCGATGTTTCGTTTGTCATTGTTGTCAACAATCTCCCTCATACTTTCTTTCAGAACTGAATCATAATCTTATGCAAATAAGCCAAATTGCTATGATAGGCAAATTGCCAATAATTATTGCTATAATTATGCTTATTTGAATAAGCAGTTTAAAAATTTTTACCATAGCAGCAATGAATAAAAGATACCCACAGCAGTAAACTGAATAAAAAAATAACAGGAAATGAAACTTCAGAAAATGGCTAATATGAAATTTTATGCTTGAGTTCTCAAATAACTTCCTGTTCCTTACAGTGAATGGTTCAAAATAGTTAATGATAAACATCATTATAATTAATGTCTAAAGAATTCCTAATTTATAGTTCAGTATATTCTCAAATCATGGTGTAATATACTCTCAATTCATGGTTTAACGTATTCTCAATTCGTGGTTCAATATCGCCTCAATTTATGGTTCAATATGTTCCTGATGCAGTTGGTCAATGTATTACCAAATCATGGTTCAGCATATTACTAAATAATTGTTTAACTAAAGTATCAAATAATGCATCAACGCTTCACCATCTTTTGGTTGCAACTTTTTTAGCACCATAATTTGGTGAAACTTTGAACCAAATTTTTAACAGTGTACCGAAACTTAATACTAATTAATTTTGATAAATCGAATTTCTTCAAAAGCAACAGAAAAGATATTATTTCCAAGCAAAAATATTTAGTATTAACTTATGCAGGAGGGGGATTTGAAAGGGATCAGATTTCGAAATCGCACCATCAGAGGGTTTCCTTATAATTATATAACGTGGCTGTGATTCACGCACTTTTTGCAGGATTAACAACAGAGATGAAGGAGCATTGTCAGTATGAACTTGTGTAAGCACAGTTGTAAATTAATTATAGTTATTAGACAGAATATCTACTGAGAAATGGCAACAGCCAATTTCTGGATATATTTATTATTCAGATGAAGTACGATTGAAATGAATATTGGTACGATGAATTAAGAACGTTTGTTATGATATGTACGTTTAAAAATACGTTACACGTAGGTTATTAAGTTAAGAGTACGATTTATCTGTAAATAAATGTTTGTTTGTCTCTTTTAAAATCGTCTTGTGAGTGATTAATTTAACTACTAAAGGAAGCTAACAGAAATCAGAAGTGGGATAATTCTAAAACCTAAGCCTAAAACTACAAGGATTTGCTATCCGTAAATAAGTTAAAACGAATTTGAATTTCAAGGTATGTGCATTGATTGATATAATAGATTTATTATAAAAATTTATTTTGTTATTTTTTTGATTATTTTGGAAAAAGTTTAATTTTTTTTTTTCATTTATTTAAATTTTGATATATATTCAGAACGTCAGACAAACTTATAAAATACCAATAACTGTGTTCTACTAAGTTATCTAATTGGAAGTTAATAATAATAGCATATATATATATATATATTTGCATTTTAATAAGTAAGAAAATGTCTATTTTCGGTAAGGCAAAGAAATGTGATTTAAGAATATTAGCTGAAGAATTGGGAGAAGATGTAAATGAGAGTTATAAAATGTGCGATTTGAAAAAGATAATTTTAGCTAGTAAAGAGTACGATGAAGAATGCGCCAAAGAGTGGTTGAACATTATAATAAATGAAAGAAAAGAAAAAGAAGAAATTGAAGAACGAAAACGTCAAGAAGAAATTAAAGAACGAAAACATCAAGAAGAAATTGAAGAACGAAAACGTCAAGAAGAAATTGAAGAACGAAAACGTCAAGAAGAAAATGAAGAACGTAGGCGGAAAGAAGAATATGAGGAACGAAAACGAAAGTATGAAATGGAGTTTGAACTGCAAAAATTACGTATTGAAGCAGAAAGTAGATCTACAGATTCTGGCACCAGTCAAAATGCTAGTGGTACGCACATGAATCCAAAGTTAGAGCTTCATCGTTTGATGCAAAAATTTAAACCTGAAGAAAATGATATAAGTTTATATTTAATTATGTTTGAGCGTTTGGCCAAACAATTAGAAATACCAGAAAATACATGTGTTACTCATTTGCTTGGCTTATTGCCGTATGACATTGCTCAGTTAATCGCCAGAGAAACGGATGAGATTGCAAACGATTATAAAGAAGTTAAAAAGATCTTATTAAAACGGTACAAGATGACACCTGAAAAATTTCGCCAAAAATTTTTTACACACAGTAAGAGTGTAGGAAACACATGGAAGAATTTTGCGTATGAATTAAGAAATTTTTTTAATGAATGGGTAAGTGGAATTGAAGTAGATACTTTTGAAAAATTAAGTGATCTTATTATAGCGGATCAGATAAAACGTAAAGTGTCTCCAGAAGTAAAAGAACATTTTATTGATATTTGGTCTAAGCTGATTTCACCAACTGATTTGGTTGAAAAACTAGATGATTATGATACCTTAAAGTCAACTTTCAACAATAAACAACCGCGTAAAGAAGGGCCTTCCGACAAACGAAACTCCTTTAAGGATGGTCCAGTTGCTACAATCAACGAAAAGAAAAAATTCTACGGTATTACACATAATGAAAAAGGTGAACCAAAATGCTTCAGTTGTAATAATTTTGGACATATTTCAAAGGACTGTCCGCTGCCAAAACCAGTAGTTATATGCCGAAAATGTAATAAAACAGGTCATAAAGCTAAAAATTGTGTTACTAAAGCTGACAATAATCATTCCAATGATAAAAATTATTCTATTGAGCAAGTTCGCGAAAATTCAGAAGAGAGCAATTCATATTTGAAGAAAGCAAAACTGAATAATTCTGAAGAAGTACAGGCTTTAATTGATACGGGGAGTTCTTGTTGTCTCTTAAGAACTTCAGTTGCTCAGAAACTTAAAGTGAAACCCGAACCTGCTGTTAATGAACTGTATGGTTTTGGAAATCAAAGAGTGCCTGCAGTGACGTCTATCGGAATGATTAAAGCCGATATTGAAGTTGATAATGTAAAAGGCCAAGGCATAAATATATACCTTGTTCCTGATAATGCTCAACCGGTTGATCTAATCATCGGACGGACATGGCTTGATCTCCCTTATATCGCTTATGTCAGAATAGGAAAAAGATTTCACTTCGGATATCGGGAAGATGAACTATTTAGTAATCTCGAAATTGATGAAAAAATAAATAGAGTCTGTCTTAAAGCTCTTGAGGCAAATGAATTAGAGAAAAATACGATCAGTCTTGTCAGTTCTCAAGCAGATTTTGTAGAAAATGGATTAATTATGATTGAAAATTCTTCCGAAGGTATCGGCTGTTTATTAGAAATTAAAAATGGCGCAACTTGTATACCAATGATTAACGTTGGCGATAGAAGCGTTAAGCTTCAAAAAGACCAATGTGTTGGGAGAGCAGAAGAAGTTGAACTGTGTTTAAATACTGAAATTTCTGAACTGAGCTCGAACCCAGCAAAAAGGGAAAATATTAACAACATGAAAGTTCCCATAAGTTTAAGCGACGTTAAAATTGGCTCGAATCTTAACGTTGATCACCAGCAAGAGTTACTGCGTCTTTTGAATGAATACAGAGATTGCTTCGCACTAAATATTTCAGAACTAGGGTGCACAGATCTCATAAAAATGGACATTAAGGAAATCGAAGGTTCAACGCCAGTATGTATGAAGCCTTATAGAACAAATGCCTCTGAAAGAGCTGCGATCAAAAAAATAGTTCAAGAATGGAAACAAAATGGAATTGTAACAGAAACGCGATCCCCATACGCTAGTCCTGTCATATTAGTAAAGAAAAAGACCGGTGAATACAGATTAGTTGTGGATTACAGGCGTCTCAATATTTAAACTATAAAGGATAAATTTCCCCTGCCTAAAATAGATGATTTATTAGAACAATTGCACGAGTGCAGTCTGTTTACAACGCTAGATTTAGCGCACGGATATTTACAGATTCCACTCACTGAAAGTGCAAAATTGAAAACTGCTTTCGTAACACCGGATGAAAGTGGACAATTTGAAAGAATGATTTTTGGCTTGACTAACGCTCCTTCAGAATTTCAAGGATTGATGTATCATGCATTATCTTCATCATGTAATAAAGACGTGTTATGCTACCTTGACGATATACTTGTTCCAGCAAGGACTTGGGAAGAAATGATTCAGAAATTAATAAAAGTATTCGAAGCACTACGTGCAGCTAAACTAACCCTGAAGTTACCAAAATGTGAATTTGCCAAACAAGAAATAGAATATTTAGGCTTTATCATCAATAAAAACGGAATAAAGCCAGGATCAAGAAAAGTTGAAGTAATATCAAAATTCCCAGAACCTAAAAACATTCATGAAGTTCGACGATTTCTTGGTTTAACAAGTTTTTTTAGAAGATTTATTCCAAATTATGCCACTAAAGCTGGACCATTGACTCGACTAAGAAAAATCAAACATTGAGATGGGAAGAAAGTCAGCAGAATTCTTTTAAAGTGCTGAAAAATGAACTGACGAATCAGCCAATTTTAGCTTTGTACAACCCTAAAGCTCAAACAGAAGTCCACACTGATGCATGCTCAGAGGGTATTGCTGACATGTTACTTCAACTCGGAAGTGACGATAAATGGCATCTAGTCTATTGCGTGAGTAAGAAGACAACGGAAGCTGAAAAGAATTATCACTCAAGTAAACTTGAGCTAATGGCAATTGTCTGGACTCTAGACAGACTCCGACAATTCTTACTCGGTATTGAATTTACGGTGGTTACCGACTGCCAAGCACTGGTTTACATGAATGCAAAGAAATCTACCGATCCCCAAATTGCTCGTTGGAGTATCCTTATTCAAGAGTATAATTTTGAAATACGCCACAAACCAGGGATTAAGATGTCTCATATCGATGCAATCAGTAGAGCTCCTGTTATTAATTCATCAGACACCATGCATTCTTTAATAGAAGATAATTTAGAAGTTTGTATGACCTTAAATTTAGACGAACAAATTCTTATGGTACAGCATGCAGATGAAAAATTAAGAGAATTAATAGCAATCTTGAAGAAAGACCCAAGTGAAAGAACCAAAGAAGAAAATCAAAATGTGGAGAATTATCTTTTGAAGAGAAATAGACTGTTCCGGATTGTGGAGGATGGAGAAAAGAAAAAGTTATTATACGTCGTGAAGAAAAAGCATAGTTGTGAGCATGAGAAAAAGCATAGTTGTGAAATTTCATGATCTTATGGGACATTTTGCTGTTGACAGGACTGTAACAAAAATCAAAGAACTGTACTGGTTTCCTGCTATGAAGAGATATGTTCGTCGACATATATCAATGTGTTTCGAGTGTCTCATCAACAAAGTTCCAAGTGGAAAAAGACAGGGTCTTTTGCATCCTATTCCCCCAAGTCGCAGACCTTTTGCAAATAATACATATTGATCATCTTGGACCTTTCGTCACAAGTTCTAAAAGAAACAAGGAATTGTTAGTTGTCATTGATAATATGACCAGATTCGTTCGATTGTATGCTGTGAAAAACACATCTTCGAAAAACGTACTGAAATCACTGCTGAGTTTCATAGAAGAATTTGGATTACCAAATCGTATTATATCAGATCGAGGTTCTTGTTTTACTTCAAAGGAATTTCAAAACTTTTGCAAGGAAAAGGGAATTCGTCATACGTTAAATTCAACCTCCCACCCACAAGGAAATGGTATGGTCGAGAGATCAAACAGAACAATTTTATCAACGATAGTAACATCAATGAAAAGTAAAGATCAAAAGGATTGGGATAAAAGAATTAAAGAAGTTGAGAGAAATTTGAATAACACAATCAATAAAACTATTGGGAAAACACCATTTGAAATACTTCATGGATATATACCACGATTTCAAGATGGAGTTTTAAGATTACTTGCTGATGAAGAAGCAGAAGTTTATAAGGAACCGGAAAAATTACAAAAAGAAGCTAGAGAAAAAATTGCTAGAGAGCAAGAAAAAATGAAAACTTATTATGACAAGAAGAAATCGGGATCTCTATCGTTTGAACAAGGAGAAATAGTAGTAGTTAAAAGGAATTCAAAATCTACAGGGGAGTCAACCAAAACTCAACCTAAGTATCGTGGTCCAATGGTTGTGACAGAAGTACTTCCAGGCGACACTTATAGGATATCACAACTAGAAGAAGCCTGCGATGGTCGCTTTTATGCATCAACTGCTCATGTAAGTCAATTAAAGTCTTGGAAAAATGCAGAAGCAAATGATGATGATGACAATGATGACGATGACGATAAGGATGACGAACTTAAAAGGCCCAAGCGAACAGTGCGTAAACCATTGCGTTATAGAGACTTTGTGTAGGACTTATAGATTTTCTTTTCAAAATTATATTTAATTTTTTAAATTTTTCTCCTACTTATTATTAATATATTTTGTTGTTGTTTATTTGCTGTTTTAATGTATGTTAAGATTTGGTTCAATTGAGAACAATTGAAAAGTCAGGATGGTCGAATGTAAGCACAGTTGTAAATTAATTATAGTTATTAGACAGAATATCTACTGAGAAATGGCAACAGCCAATTTCTGGATGTCGTTCTATTATATATTTATTATTCAGATGAAGTACGATTGAAATGAATATTGGTACGATGAATTAAGAACGTTTGTTATGATATGTACGTTTAAAAATACGTTACACGTAGGTTATTAAGTTAAGAGTACGATTTATCTTTAAATAAATGTTTGTTTGTCTCTTTTAAAATCGTCTTGTGAGTGATTAATTTAACTACTAAAGGAAGCTAACATACGGAATATATTGCCCGAAAAGCAAACTTTCGACAGCATGATATTGTTGAGCGTTATAAATGTTCGCATATTATTTGAAAAGTGAATTGGAAAAGTCATTTGACGCAAAAGTGAGGATGAATAAGTTATAAATGTTATATGTGTAATAAATGATATACGTTATCGTCCGAAAGCAAACATTCGACAACATGATATTATTTAGCTATACTTAGCTTTCCTATGTTATTTGAAAAGTGATACATTGCAGAAATAATTCGACTCAAAAATAGCATATACTGCATAAAGCTTTTAAGCGGTATTGCCGTTATGAACATGATTGATTTGGTGGCAACATTAGAGTGATTCAAAACATAAGTGATGTTCGAAGAGTAATAGAGTAAAGTGCTATATTTATATTTGTTTATCTTGTTAAAGATATTTTGTGATAGGATTATCTTAGATATTAAATAAACTCAGTGTAAAATCGTTAATTAACAAATATGGAAAGAAAAAGTGAAAACTCACCTCACTATAATCATCCAAGAATTACATTTGTCAGTTACCATTATGGATATCTCTCTCGTAATTCTCGAATTTAACGTTTTAGTTTCATATAAGTGCTTAAAATAATTAAGCTTTAATTTACAGTTATTTAAATTGCTATTGACATATATACAGGTGCTCAAATTTACAAGGAAAGCACTAAAGTATTTATTCATTGTTTTCAGCAAATTTGGTTAAATTAATCTTTTAGAATTATTGAAATTTGCAGCTCGCTTTTAATTTTCTTTTGCCAGAAGAAATTTATGCGTCAGTGCAGATTCAAATTTGTGTTCTTAGTAGCAGACGTTTGTAGATGCTTGTTATAAGGCGCAAATTCTAAAGTAGTTCTTGTTAGAAAGAAAAGTATGTAACGACTTTTATTGAATCCAGCTAATGTAATTCCATAAGTCTAATTAGTACCTAATAATTATTTTTACAACAACTAGTATTAAGAAAATATCGCTTAGTTTATTTAGTTTATTAACTAGACGAAATTAGGAGTATAATTTTGTATGAAACGGAAAAAAAAAAAAAAAAGGTTTCATATTTTAACTTACGTCCAAAGGGGGCGTTTTTTAAAATTTTCTGTGTTACCTTTATTTATTAGATAAAAAATGTTTTTTCTGTACAACGTTGCCATTGCTCGCTTTCAAATCTTTTGAGTTTGTTCATCAAAAATTCGTTAAAGTTTTACAAAATATGAAATAGATAATAAAACAAATTCCAAATCCAAATTTGGGCTTCCAAATGTGCATATTCGGGTGGAAACGTACGTTATTCAAAATTTGATGGCTCTAGGTACCGTTGTTTTATCACATTTGGAGAAATATACATACATTTACGCAGATTCTTCATTATTTAATTTCTTTAAATGTAATACAGAGCTGCAATATTTGGTGGCAACAGCTTGAAAAGTGATACAACGCTTTTAGTGATTCGACGCAAAATCGCAAAACGAAAACAATAGTCCTTCAGGGACACTCTATTTTTTTTTTGCATTACATTAACTGCATTACAGTATATATATATTGTAATGCAGTTTTCATTCCGTATCTAAAGTGATTTTAAAATAAACCATTTAAAACAATGGAAAGGATAATAAAAAATATAGGAAACATGGAAAGACAAAGGAAAAGAATCTGTATTTAAATAGTCCTGAGTTAGGGAAAGGGAAAACTTTTTTTTTTTATAAGAAAAGTAATCAGAAATCGAAACCATTATATGTTATTGAAAATAAAATTATATCATTCTGTAATAGTACATATAAAACTTCAGAAGTAACATAAAAGCAGTAATTATAATTTTAAGATGTTCGGAATATGCCGAATTACTAGATTTCTCAGAAACAGACCTCTCAGAAGACGACGAAATGGAATTCATACCTTATTAGAAAATGTAGCTGAAGCCTCTGTGGCGCAATTGGCTAAAGCGTTCGGCTGTTAACCGAAAGGTTGGTGGTTCGAGCCCACCCGGGGGCGACATTTTCTTTTAGTAAACAGTAATACAGTTGAGTGGGCAACATAATCCCCTCCTTTCTTCAAAACATTACGAGTAGTATCAATTTGTATTTAGGACTGTTTTTAGAAATTCAGTATTCCCTCTCATCACCAAAGGAAGGCTCTTGTCATTTATAAAAAGTAAATTATTTTTTCGATTATTTTTGCTTATAAATACAATGCGTCTACGAAATTTATACAATTGCATGTGATCTTGCGAAATTTTATTCCCAATAATTTTTTAACTTTATGGTTTTTTACTTTCTTGTACGGAGTAAAAGTATTGTAATCGCAAAAAATTTCTGGTATCATAATTTGAACGTAATTATCCATTTTGACCGCTATCGAATGCAATTTAATGATGTTTTTGCCTGATATCTGTACGTAAGGACAGAATAAAGGACGTTTTTTCCCCAAAAAAATTATAAAACTGAATTAAAATGGATTCTGAACAGATTTTTTTCGTAGCGTCTGTACGTACGTAGTATGTATGTATTTCGCATAACTCAAAAACGAGGAGCCTCAGAACGTTGAAATTTCGTATATAGGACTGCTATAACATGTAGATGTGCACTTCCTATTTTGCCACACCAAAGGTATATAAATGTATGTATAAATATATATATATATATACATACATACATTTATATACTACATTATTACATTATAACATTTATATACGATATACATATATATCCACTCTGTTACTCGGCACAAGCAGCTCAGTTTCTTTATTCTTATGTTTGTAAATTGTGCATTTTTTGCTTTAAAAATGATTGAACTGTGTTGTTCTTATCTTCCGGTTACGGTTTTTATGCCTTTAGTTAACCTGCATATTATAGTTGTAGAATTATCAACAATTTAAAAGTTGTTTAAGTGCGGCTGAGCCTAATTTATTTTGCCATTGCGGCCATATTTGTTTACATTTGAAACTTAGCAGAATAGTGGATTTGTTGCCAATCTAGAAAAACTAAGCCTCGCAACAACAAAATAACGCCTTCTTTTATTATTGCGAATTAAAATATGCTTAATCCTTTCTGGAATTGTCATTTACGTTATTAAATTATCCCATATATTGACACAGCATAACGTCCACAACAAATTAAATCAGTTTCTACGCCTTCATGGTCCTTTTGCCGAGTGAGACCAAAAGTAAACTTTCAGTTTTGCGCACCGAAAAATCTACCGAATTGCTTGTTTTTAAGTAGAAACTATAATTTTAATTGTAAATTTTTTTAAAATTATTTTAAGTGTATTTGGTGTTTTATGTTTTTCTATATCTTTCAATTTTTAATATAGATATTTTGAGTTTTTACGTACTTTTGCCTTGTCGCGAAGTGAGAACTGAATTAATTGAATGAGAAATATATCTCTTATGAAATTCGAGGAAATAAGCTTAAATGAAAGGCAGGAAAAAAAAAAAATGCGTATAATTTAATATTCCGTGCAAGGAAGTCTTGCGGTGTACACATCAGATTTTTGTTTCATGTAATGGAACTAACATAGTTTCTCAATACTAATGCCTTTAATTTATTTCTCTCTTTCTCTTCTTTTTAACCAATACAAGTTTTGTAATATTCACAAATATTCTTATAAACTTATAGGCTGATGATCTCTTAATTTTTAATTTAATGAAGGATTTTCTATAATAATTTAAAGCCTGTAATTGTGAGAGTTAAGCATACATTTTTTTGCAAGTAATCATATTTTAAAGCACTAATAAATTTCTGTTAACTATTAGTATATTCTTTGCTTGTTTCGCTGGTGTGACTGTTTCTATTGTATACAATCTACATATAAGAGTAAAACTCCAGGTCTACAGCAGATGTTAGGAACTTAAGTTATTATCCGGATCACTTTTTATTTAAGTCCAATATAATTAAGCCTGCCTTTAATTTATTCATTTTTTTTAAGTATTTTATTTTACTTGAAATAGAATTGTGTTGTGTATTTAGACATATGGAAAATAAATTCATATTTCAGTTTTATCTAAAATAGTAAGTTTTATACACTTTTTTTACAAAGATTTTTAACAGTATGATCTTTGCTGAAAGATATGGTAAACGAAAAACCAGTCGCCATTTAAAAAAGGGCGTATATAAGGTATTTTCTCCCTGCATGCCTTCGTGGTGTAACGGTTGTACACTTGGCGCGTTGCTCGCTTTACATTCCTTACTAATAGCCATTTAATAAGGAATAATCCTTTTTTATTCTAAAATTACACCCAAATAATGTTCTATTTTCTTATAACTGAGCGTGTAAGTTTGAATTATAGAAACCAAGATTTTCGAGAACTGTAATTTAATAAATGTTTCTAAATGTCACTTTTCTTCAAAAACAAAACTCCAAAGACTATCTTAATTTGTTTAAATTTTCCTACATTAAGTACTACATTAGCTCAGAATAATATTAAGAGCTAAATACGAAATAAGCATGTTTCATAGTAGAATACCTAATGTTTTCAGCTTCAGTACTAGGAATGAGAAAACATGATGTTCGCTTTTTATTATTATTTTCTCCCTCCTTTCTGCGTACCTTCGTGGTATAACTGTAGTAAACTCTACGCGTATTCGAGTGGTCCAGGTGCGAGGGCATTGCTCATTTTTCATTTCTCCTACTTAAAAAAAAACCTTGATTTCTCTACAGTGGCGCCCGAACTAAAAACGTGGTGGATGACTATTCTTCACTATCAGGATCTGCTGAGTGGGTGCCCCAATCCCCGATCGCCTTTTAAAGGGGTGGAGTATGTAAAGTATTTTCTCCCTCCTTTCTGCATGCCTTCGTGATGCAACGGTAGCACACTCGGCGCGTGACTAAATTTTCACGTCGCCAGCACCAAAATAACCCAATGACTCTACAACTTTATCTAACCTTATTAATTAATATTCACATAAAAGTCATGAATTATTTTGTAGTACAAGCAACACTTTAGATATATAGTTAATACCGATTTAAGTAACTATATTTAGCTTTCAATTAGGATTTGTAAACAATAAGCATATTTATGCTACATATCATTAGATTTGTCCGGAGCGTTATTGGTCAAAATGTAGTGAAATATTAAGAGAATATGAAGGGGATAATTACATCGTTCACTCAACTGTATTCTGTTTATTATCGCTCCCGGCTGTCTCGAAACAATCTTCCGATAGCAGTTAGACACTTTTATTGTTGAAATTTATTCGGATAGATCTTGTACTAAATATTGATGTATAGAATCCAAATTTTTTTTAATATATTTTGTGTTCTATATTTTGAGATTTGCTTGTTACAAAATGTTCTTTGCAATAAAAAAAATCATTCCAAAAGTGTTATTAATGAGTAGCTTACATAATAATTCCGACACTCGAAATTTTGTTGAGATGTGCTGGAGGAGGATGTTTATTGTCATATTTTTTAATAAGTTAAAATTCATCCTGAGAATTATTGTCTGCATTTGGAAATTATTATTTGTTTAACAGAATTATTAACAGTTCCACATCTGAACAAGGCAAGATGCTATGAATTAACGAGACTTTCTGTTCGAAATTTTGCTATTCACGATTTTAAAGACGATAAAAGCATTTGAAATATTAAAAAATATTCTTGACGCAAAGCTTTCAGCTATCTTCAATGTATTAAAACGATAGAAAATACTCAGAACTGTTCAAAATGCATTGAAGTCTGGACCACCTTCCAGATTAATACGAAGGAATCGAGAATTTATTCTACAAAAAATCAAATAAACTAAAAAAAAAAAAGTGCTGTACAATTTGCAGAGAATTTAGAAGAACGGCTTGTAATAAAAGTCAAGACTGAAGCTGTTAAAATAGTCATTATATGCGGCCCATGGAAACAGTGGGCGATCAGGAAAAAAAAATAATAATTAAAAAAATAAATAAATAAATAAAAAATAAAATAAATAAATTTCTTCGTCTACCAAAAATCAATGAAATTACCCCAGGGCTTTTGCAAAATCCATGGTAATCAAGGATTTATCATATTGAAATAATGTTATTATGATGCAGATGAGTCAAAATTAAAAAAAAATTAATATATTTGAGTCCGAATGACGAATTGTTTGTAAGGCGAAAACCAAATAGAAATGAATCTGAAAATTATACTGGTTGTTGTTAAGCATGAACGTGGAAGTATAATGGTTTGGGTATGTTTCGCTGCCTATGGAATGCGAAATTTACTTTATATGGAAAATAATATAGATCAGTATAAATACGTAAATATTCTTAATGAAACTCTGAAAGCATTTCCAAGAAAACTTGAAATGAAAAATGCATTCAAATTCTATAACAATAATAATCTTAAACATACAGACCTAAATTTTCGCTTATGGTTGTTATACAACTCTCCTGAAGTTATCGGAATTCCTCCATATATTTTGGACTTAAATCCTATCGAACATGTATAGAATGAGTTGGAAAAAAAATTAAGTAAGCAAAGCCTTTCTCTGAAAGCTATATTAAAAGCAATTCTTATGGAGGAATGGAAAAAAACGGAACATTTTTACTCAAAAAAATTAGTTTTACCTGTGCCAATGCTTATGTGAGTTCATTTTCAGAACTTTTTGAATAACCTTTTTTTAACACTCTGAATAGCAGTTTTTTAAAAAAAAAAAAAAAAGATTATCAATAATGTACGTGAAAGAAAAACAAAGTCATTTCACTAAAATTTAATAACTGATTATTTTCAAATAAAATAGAAAAAAAAAATAAATGTGAGACGACAAGAAGTTGAAGAAAAGTTTAAGATTTTAATTATTTTGAACGTTACATTGAATGTTAATACATTCTTTTCATTGTAATTAAAAATGAACGTGAGTAACGCCCCAGAAAATATATATCTGTAGATAATTAATTTACATTCTGCTATAAATCTTATTCAAAGATTTGAAGATATAAATTAGATTAATTTTTTTTTTCGCTTGTCAGAAAATAAATACCCTCTGTTACAAATCTTTGCAATGAAATAAAATCACTTTGTTTGGGAATACATTTATGTGACAACAGGTTCTTTCCGCAGTTGAAAATTAATAAGTTTAAAAAAAGAACCAGATGAGCATCTACTATTCATCATAAAGATAGATTTAGTATTTTTTCTCCAAGATTACAAATTTTATCACAATAAAAATGCCATTTAGTATTGCAGCTGAAAGTTATAATCTACATAAAGAAGAACGTCTGTGTGTTTGTGTGTTTGTTCGAGATTGACTCAGTCACCACTATAGCTATCGTCATCAAACTTTCTGCAATTCATTTCTGGGTCTGGAAAAAGTCGGGGGGGGGGGGTATAAGCTAAAATCAGAGATATTAATTCTGAAAACACTAATTTTCGCCCTGATTTTTTCCGAGTGGCAACAATCTTAGCACGCTGGAGGTAAAAATCTGCTTTATTTCGAGAAGTGTTGCCACTGCTCTCTTTCAAATCGTAGGGTTTGTTAATAGAAAATTCGTAAGTCTTACAATGACATAAAAATAGCATTCCCATACATTAAATACATTATTCCCGTTCCGAAAATTCGTGGGAAGCCATTTCGACTGTTCCCATCTTCGTACGGCTTTAATCAGCCGAGATATTAATTAAAACTTTGAAAACCTAATTTTCGCACTCATTTTTCCGAGTGGCAACAGTCTCGCGTTGAAGATAAAAGTGCTTTATTTCGAAAAATATTGCTACTGCCCACTTTCAAATCGTAGAGTTTGTTAACCAAAAATTTGTAAATTTTACAAAATCTATATATATATAAAGAAGAATGTTTGTTTGTTCGCGTTATTGATTTCTGATCAATTGAGATCAATTTTTTGCGACGTTTAATCGACAAAAATTGAATATAAGTAAAATTTTGGATGGAACTTGAGCTTTGTACTTCGAAGCGATTTTCTCAAAATTCGAATGAGATTTTTTTTATTTATTTGTTTTATGTTTTTTAATGAAATTGGCTCAAATCGATGGCACGCAGCCATTGTTGCTGATATATCACTGTTGCCATTGTTGCTGATTTTAACAGTGTTGCCACTCTGAAAAATGAGGGCGATAATTCTGTGGAGTTTTTAAATTTAATGTTTCTCTTGGATACTGGACGTTTGTCGAGAGGTACTTGGATACGACGTTTGTCGAATTTGTCGAGAGAACATTTGTTTTCCGGTACATTTAAAAAGCAGACGAAGGCTAACCGTTTAGCGGCTAGTAAGAAATAAAGAAGTTTTTGATTATTTGCATACGAATATAAAAATACCAGGTTAGATATTTTTCAAAACGAACGTATTAACACCTAAACTATCTTTCAGTTAGTTTTAAATGAAGCTAAATTGCAGAAGTGTTTACATATGATAATCAGAAATTATTTCCTTGGGGAAGAGACTTTATAATCTTGTAATTTTTACAGGTGTAATTAAATTGAAATTCCTACTCGTTCGCGAAACACTTTAATAAATACATTTTTAATAAAATTTTCTCTTATTGTTTGCATTTTCACTTCATTAAGATGATTAATAAAATCTCATCACACGATATGGATACAGAATAATAACGATTAAAGATATCTCAAAGCACTTATAGACCTGACAAACCATGCTGAGATCCCTACAACAGCCCGCGCTTTGCAATATCTTGAAAGAACTTAATAACTTGCACGCACTGTGTATCTATGAATATCACATTTGGGGTAACGTTTTTAGAATATTTAACTCATTCTTTTGACTTCTTTCCCTTAGAATGAAAAAAAAAAAATTAACTTATATGCAAGTTGGATCAGTGTATGTTTTACTGACATGCTTTAATATGATTCTTGTGAAGATGAGCCAATGTAATATTTGTGCAGTTTAGTGATTGTTTAAATGTTTGTTTTAAAAGTGTGACAACCAAACTTTTCAGGTACACTGTTATTGCCCGCTTGTTTTCCAATGCCTCTTACTGCTGTTTGGACTAAGAACTCCCCGCTTGTTCTCCTCAGAGCTCACGATGGGCGATAACACCCACGTTGGGAAACTAATAATGTAGAATTTTGTAAACACTTTTTTTTGGCCTTTACTCCTTAAAGACATGGCACTGTTTTTCCTAAACATCTAGTCTTATCTTTTAGGCGCCTTTTCTTAGCGTATCTCTTTATCACAGATGGTTTCGTTTAAAAGATTTGTTTGTGTTGTCTATTATTAGAAATAACGGTGTCCAGTGCTGAATCCAAACAAACGAGAACTGTTTTGTTTTTGTTTTCAGAGGACCCAGCGTGGCGTCCGATGGAAACCGGCCCGCCCCCCGAATCACCACCGGCCTCCTCGTCGCAGCGACAGACGGACACCCCTTCCTTCACCGACTCGGAGGATTACGACTGCTTCTCGGACAGCACCACACCCCTCTCGCAAGCTGACCAGGACGAGGTGTTCCTCTCCCCCTCCGAAGAGGTGTCGCCTGCGGACACCTGCTGGTCGCACCCGCATCACGTTGTGAGCGGCGACGGGGCGCAGCCGTGGGAAGCGACGACGACGTTCCGAGTAGGGCCCCTGCCGCAACAGACGCTTCCCGTCGCTTCGTCCAGGTACTACGGAATCTTTTACTCTCCATTCCATTCACGATGTCGTAGCACTAAACTTTCTCAATTTTTATTCCCATCTCCTGCTGCTAAAGATATGTTATGTGTCATTAAGAACAACATTGCACGTGATCTAAAGATGCAGTTAAACAGAAAGTACTCAAATGGCCAACATTTTCCTCGCTTATTTGTCAGGAATCGATAGAATGTATTACAAATCGTTTAGAATTACGGAGTATCAATGCATCATAACGAATTTCAGAAAAAAAAATTGCAAAATTTATTTTAATATCCCGCTCATTCATTAAATTCAGGAATTAATAAGGCAGTTTAAAGAGCATCAGAGACCGAGCAATATTAAATCAGGGCTGTCAAAGGTGTCAAAGGTCCACATGAGGTTCGATAAAATTTTAAAGGGATCAGTGATGATCAAAGGGTCGAGACTAGGGTAGAGAGAAAAATATGTATGCAGTTTATCGGCATAATGAAGATTCTATTGATTACAAGAAAAAAAGAAAGAAAGAAAGAAACGAAAATAGTAATAATAATAATGTAAACTTGACAATTATTCTTTTATTTATATAAACCTTACAGGAAGGAAGTAATAGTATAAAATAAATATAAGAGGAAAATACACAAATATTATTTAATAGATTTTGAAAATTAATAATATCTTTTAAAAATACATGATTTCTTTTCGTGCAAAAAGTGTAATATAAAAAAGTGAAACCCAGAAACACAAGAAAACACAACCAAAAAATTACGAAGAACACAAAATTTCTCAGAAGACATATTGTTATATTTTTGCAAAGCTTAAAAGAAGATTATAATTTTGCTTTCAAGACATTTAAAATTTCAATGGGCCAACATAACTCATAGAAACGTTGAAATGTGATACATTTGATCTTCATATTTTGATATTTGAAGGAGAATGTTCAGCACAATTCTTACTCCAAATACGTGGTTATGCTAATATTAGAATATAAATGTCACCCGAGAGAAATATCGCAAAATAAAAGTTGTTATCGGACTAACATTATTGACTTTTCTCTCTTCTTATTTAGTAGAAATTGGCTTTAGTCAATAGTTTAGTACTGAACATTTTTGAAAGAGGAGATTTAAGAACTAAGCAGTTTACGTCAAATATTAATAAAATTACATCAATGCGTGAAGCGCACCGATCACGTAAATTAAAACTGAATATCCGGGCACTTGGGATCTGTGATTTTGTTTCTAAAAACTTTTTTATATTGTTGCGTCGGAGTGGACTGAATGCACAAGTCGATAAAAAGTTAATAAAATTTATTCTTTTCACAAGAAACAAAACAAAATGCTGAAATATTTCCTCAATGTACAATATCACAATATCTCACAGCAGTTATATTTTGAAATACTGAAGTGTTGAATAAACAACTCACTTCAAAATACAGAGAAAGTTAATTGGACCTCACAGTGAATTCGCTACAGTCAATAACAGCACTAAGTAAGCAATGCAGTTCGTTTAAAACAACAACAACAACTGAGCTGAGATGTTTTAATCCGGCTTTTATAAGCTTTTTAATCAAGCACGAGAATATTACGTAAGATCTATTTTCTCGATAGCAAAACAGTACAATTACGAGATATCTATTTATTAAATATTAAATGCACGCGCTCTTGTATTTTTAATTTTCCGGCGTAGCTTTCTCTTCAAATAAGTCTCGTGCTACATTGCATGGGAAAAAAAAAAACAATTTTAATTACAATTCTACTAACAATAGCAAATTAAATACAAAATCCGTAACAATATTGTAAATTTTAAAATAATTATAATAAAGAAAATATTAAACCATAACTGTAATAAACCGCTTTTTTTTTTCAAAACTTTCGTTCACATTCTTAGCCTAATTTGTTTATCTTTAACTTATATGTCGTTATTTGTATTATGATTATGTTGCCTGTTGTATATTATAGAGAAAATTGTAAGAGAGTCGAAGAAAACCATTCTTTTAAAAGGTGTCCGTACAAGGGAAAGATTGTGAAACCCTGTGTTAAATCATTCTTAATATTTAGATTTTAATGTTTAAGTAAAATACGCAAGCACGTAATGTACACGTTCTGGATAACTGCGCATGAGGGCTATTTTTCCTTCATTATTGCGCCAAAGCTTTGGTAGGTTGCCAAATTTATTAACAGGCTGCGTTACCTAAGGAGGAAATGCATTAGAATACACGAAGACTGGTTGTATGAGAGATTTCTCGTTTTTCCATATGTGTAACATGAATACGAGTCGATTTTTCTTAATAAGTCGTCCGTGAAGGTGTCACTTTCCTCAAGCAGATAGGCCTTGCGTCACTACCTTAGTAAATAAGCCCAATTAAACAGCGACAACTTTGAAATTTTGTAATTAGTGAGGCTACTTTGTAAGGTTTTAGTTTAAACTAACAAAGTTTTATTTTAATTTCCCCTTTCCTATGATTTCTTATTTCAACTTCCCGTTAGAATGAGCGCGAGTTTCAGCTTTATGCTAATTTGAAGTGGAGCCAAGTTTTGGTTTTTAACCGTTAGCAAGGAACTACTCAGGGTGAGAGAGCTTTTAGTCTCAGATCACTGCTGCTCTGTTCGACGTTCGCCTGACTAGCTAGTATTTAAATTCTAAGCCTTAGCCCTGTTACTCTATTACTTATTGAAGTAAATCTAAGTGCGTTAATGTTAGTTAAATCTTGCTACGCACCATTTAGCATAGAGGCCAACCTCGCGTTTATAGCTCTGTGAGCAACGACTACTTAAATTTCTACTTAACTTTAGTTTAAATTATTTGATTGTTCAGTTTAGACCCAAGTGCGGTCATTATTTTTCTGTTATCCCTCCCGAGTTGGGAAGTGGTTGTATATAATTGAGGTTTAATAAAAGAGGATTTTAAATCCTTCTTACGTGTAGTTTATTCTACCACTTAATCACAGTATTCTACCACAGAACATAGCTGCATTCAGCTCCCTGTTCAAGATCAGGAATTAGTTTACTTCACGAATATGTTCGCCAAGAGTATGCACCAAACACACAGTCCTGACAACTTCATATAAAACAATTAATTTAGAGAAGAGTAATGTCAATTAAAGAGATGTGGTGTGAATTTTAAAGAATAGTAATTAATCAAAACAATTAATTTAGAGAATAAATCATTTTTCAATATCTGTAAAGCTCTGAGCTATATTATAAAAGCACAGCAAGTTCAAAACCCCTTTCATTTACTATCAGGGAGACTACCTATATGAAGATACCTATATAAAAGTATATACACGGAAATTGCTAAGATTTTAGATATTGTACAAGATGATACTAAAGATACTGGTCAGAAGCTCATAGTTATATTTTTACTCCGTCAATATTTTAAATGACGTTTCAAGTGTTTTTAATACTGTAAGTAAAATGATGCAGCATCTAACATTGATATAAACCGTTGTAAGACCTACGTGTCCATCTTCTGATGTGACAGCTGAAGTACGTGTAGAAATCACACAGGAAAAGGATAAAAAGAACCTTTTATTAACTCTTTAAAATTCGCAATGCGTCGACTTGTCGTTAATACACTAATACACTACGCCTCACTCGGGCGGTAACTCAAGTAACAAGAACTAAACTAAAAATTCGAAGATAGTAACAAGTAGCAGAATTACTCTACAGGGCTCAGATAATCCAGCTTCCTAAAAACGCGTAGAATATCTAGTGGCAGCAAAGTAATAGCTGTTACGCCCCGTTAACCAGCAATAAATTCAAAACAGAAGCTCACGCTACAAAAATACAGCGCTCGCTCAAATACTCTAACTTTTGCTTCCAGAACTCGCTATTTAACCCTTTTTCTTCTCCTCAAGGTAGAATTTGCATTACTTCACGCGCGCTACCAAATTTAAATATTCTGGCATTGACAGTTAGAAGAAATGAAGGCGTACAGGAAAATAAGCATAAAATTAAACTTAACTCATTAATTAAAATAAATATTAATCCCTACAAAGTGTTACAAGAAATATCGAACTTATTCCAAAGTATTTGTAAAATCTCGATAGCATTAACGTTATTACTTTTATAAAAGTAGCAAAAAACGATTTCCCTATCTGTTTTTCCAGAAATTATAAGTAGAACTGAGCGTTTTGGATAGAAAGCACAAAATAAGTCTATAAATATTAAAAACTAATCTTCTTCACAGTTTTAGAACTACACTGTCGTCTGTTATAGAAAGATGCACTTTAAAACAAGCAAGTGACGTATTCACGATAAAAGTATATAAAAGAAAGGAATGACGAAGATTTATCTTAAAACTTCAAAAACATGTGCATAAGAGTCTAAAACAATAAAAATTCCAGCAACAGGGAATTTTTTTTATATAACTTTGTTTTAAAAATAAAAATTCATAGAAATTTTTATAATATAACAAGAAAGATATTTAGAAAATAAGCTTTTTTTAAAAAAAAAATCTAAAAAGTAATTAATGAACTAAAAGAAGAAAAATAATTTATTACGTAACTTAATGGGAAAAGGAGATTAAATAATTCGCTTTGCAAAATTCATCCACAATTTTATAATACGAAAAATAAAAGCGCGAGTGCCTAAATAATGAAATCTAATAATAGAATTGCCTTGTCAAAATATAAACCATTATTTTTATAAATTTATAAAAGATGCCCCATGCCTTCATTACTCATGATATAAAATTGTATGAATTTTGTAAAGATAATTGTTTAATCTCTTATTCCTCTTGTGAAGCTTATATGATAAATTATATATGATTGATACTTATGTTGATTATATACGCATATGATTTCTCCTCTTAGCTTGTAGAGACATTAGGATTTTTAAAAACGGAGATGAAAAATGGTCAATGACCTCACCGGGACTCAAACTACGGACCTCTCGAATACGCGCCGAGTGTGCTGACCATTACACCACAAAAAGCATGCTAAGAAGGCGGGAGAAATACCTTACATACTGCCTCTTTTAAAAGGCTACTGGGGATTAGGAGACCCAATCACCAAATCCTGGTGGTGAAGAATTATCATTCGCAACGTTGTTTTAGTTCGGGCGCCATTGTAGAGACGTTAGGTATTTTTTGAAAGCGGGAGATGCAAAACATGAGCAGTTCCCTCATCAGAACTCGAACCGCGGACCTCTCGAATATGAGCCGAGTGTGCTGACCGCTACACCACGAAAGCATGCTAAGAAGGGTGGAGGAATATCTTATAAGCTCATTAATTATTTTATGAGTTTTATATAAAAGCTTATTCTAAAAAGATTTTTATAAATTTTTTTCTGTTTTCGTCTCTTCGGCCTTAATTACATGTAATAAATAAAATTTATTAAAAAATCGTTTTTCAATAATGAATAATCGCTCTTTTACTTTTAACAATTCTCTTCCTATTTGCAGCCTCACGGTAAAATATAATTTCTAATTTTACATTAAAATTTATGTACATTACCTGCGATAAAAATTTCGTATATTTGATCTTGGATTATCTTGAACGTGTACTCGCACCTCTCTAATAAATAATACATTATTATTATTATTATTATTATGCGGATTTTTTTTTTTTCTTTTCCAGTCAGCTTTGTGCTATCCGGTTCCTGAATTTTAAGCCCTTCCTGATTTTCAATTATGAGTAACGTATGCTTGACCTTCTGCAAATATTTTTTTTCTTAGATAAATTATAACATTGGTCTAGCGAATTGCTCATGTCAGTTCGACGGCTCTTAGCCCAAGCAGCTACTTAAAAAAATTACAGGAATTCGCCTAGTTAATATTTTTTTTTTATCATCCTTGTTTTATAAGAGGGTGAAGAGTTTATTTTATAACCTTAAAAATTTATTGTAGAGAAATTTTGAAATTCTAGAGTAAAAGAATATAATATTACGTTTCCCAATGAAATTAAGAAAATCAACTTTTAAAATGAAATGCTGAGAAAAATGTATGTAAACTTACCAAATAGAAAAAATTGAAAAGGCAGATTTCATTATAAATAATTCTGAATTTTAATCAATCGTCAAATTATGTTGTTTTTGAGATTATTAAAATGAAAAGAATAGTAAATGCCAAAACGTTATCTGTAAAGAAAGGGGACAGGAAAGAAATAACATTTATAAAAAGGCGGACGATTTTCGTAATAAGCTTAATTTCTTTTCGAGTAATTCTTCCCATAGGAAGGAAGGTCAATGAATCGATTAATAAATAAAATTAATATTCTAGAAAGCAATGTAAAAGTGAAAAAAATCGTGACGTATCAGCATGGTAAGACATCGCGACTTCGAAAGTCATGTGACTTCCGAGAAAGAATAGGAACCTCCCTCTTCTGCTTAAATTCTGCAGCATATTTTCTATAAAAATATAGAGAGTTGCCCAATTAATATTTTTTATCCTTTTTGTTTTAAAAGAGAACGAAAAGCTGTTTTTATAACCTGGTAAAATTTCGAAACTTTATATTACGTACATTTTTATATGTTGAAATTTTCAAAAATTGAAGTCAAATAGTCGGAAAAATGACGCGGTTTTTAGAAATTCTCCTAAAAGCCAGAAAATAAGCTTAAAACTTCCTTCTAAAAGGTTTGTTTTTTTTTTGCGTACTATTCGATCTTGCAAATAGTAAAATTCTAAGATTTTTCGCTTGATCTTCAAACGAAGACATGTGCGAAAAACCAATTTAGCATTTAATTAAAAAAAAAAAAAGAAATCTAAACGCCATTTAGGAAAAAACGTTTTACCATATTGTGCATATATTACAATACAGCGGGTGTAAAAACGTGATCTCGAGAGCTTATCAGAAATAACGCAAAATCGGTGACAAAGTTTTGACCATAGTGGCAAACACCATAAGTAAGTTATATAGAAGCTTACGATGAAACACCTAACCATGATATTTCGAAACGCTCTTATAATATCATAATAATCATGATATTGCCTTCCTTTTTATATATAAAAATAAATTAACAGATATGCTTTCAACTGTTGCCATGCTCCTACTACATATATGTAAGCGTTACCTGTAACCTGTACCTCCTTTCACCAGGGAGTCGACATAGAGAACTTTGCGAAGTTACTGTCTAGGATCTGTACCTAGACAGTCTCGGCCGCGGGGGTGTACAAATTATGAACCTAGTGGTTCTGGGGACTCCGAAGAGGTCACCTATTGGCCGGCCCGGGTCCGGTAAGTCTTAGAGTGGAGCGGTTCTAGTAGCCTGGGGGTGACGTCTCGGGTATGCTGGGTAATGGCCCTCTGCGACGGGCAGCCCGAGCGACTGGCAGGCAGCATCTAGACGACTAGGGTCGCCGTATGGCGATTAGATTCAATCTTCTCCAAGGTGCGGGAAAGGGTGTTAAAGCCCTGGATCTGTAAGGCGGGTGGATTGGTAATGTAGTGTCGGCATTTAGCAAGGCGGACCACGTACCGAGAACTAGTACCCTGTACTTGCATTTTCTTTAGAATTTTTTTCCTCCAAAACTGAAGTTTATAAGAAACTACTTACTGTCAATGATGTCTGAAGAATGGCTTACCGATTTATAAATAATATCAATAGGAAATGATATTATGGATATTTTATATATAAATGATTTAATTAAACACTTTATGGGTTGCTAAAACTAGGAAGTTACGTATGCAATAGATGATGTCATTGGAGGGGATGTCAAAAGATGCCTTGTACCCTCAGGGAAGTAAATAGCCCCCGCGTATTTTGCCGTAATCCATATAATTTAATCCTCACCCACGGGCTCTGACTCTAGTCGAATTCCAAGTCACTTATCGCTAGTATTCAGAAAAGAGAGTATGCGATCCTTATTTGCTTTCCCTCTGATTAGCCAATCTAATCGCAACAGAGTGCCAGGAGCATTATTTTAGGTCTTGAAATAAAATGTAGCGGTTAAGAAAAATTAGTTTGACGAGAATGCGTTTCTAGGAAACGTTGCATTCAGCCTCGTGGGGTTTTTAAAGAAGAACATTAAATATGGATCAGAAACACCGATGTTATGACAATATACTGCAAATAAAGCATGCGGCGGCACGTCAACAACTGGAGGACGGAGATTACTTCTAGCATATGAAATAATGCATGCGTATTCATCATAAGACAAGATAAATTTTAACACTCTCTAAAAGTCATCTCGTATTACAAATACAGAAAAAAAGGTACTAGTAGATTCAAAACATAATACGTGTACTGATTAATGGTTATAGTAAAGAAATCTCAGACTTTTATATTTCTCGTCAGGGCCTATTTATGTCAGGGCAAATGAGGTATGTGTTCCAGGCTCTACTTTAGGAAGACCTACAAGTTCTTCCATAATATTTAAAATACATAAAATATGAAATAATTGTTTTCAATTCCAGGTTTTTATAACAGGAAATTAAAAGCAAGAACAAAATTTTAAATTTCTTCTTTTAGTTTCCCATTTAGACTTTCTTCAAATAGCACAAATAGCAGATTCTGGACTGTCGTTCGACCATTCTGAACAATTCTGCTCTCTCGTCAATGATTGAAATCGTTTAGCAAGTTGGATTTGAAAGTTGACGCTATAGTCTGTTGCTTTCGAACAAGTACATGAAGTTTTGATGTTCTGAAATGCCTTCAGAATAGGCCCTTTCTTCCCCCCCCCAAAACGACTTCTCATAACCATGGTAACGACTGCTGCGGAAAAAAGATTGAGGTCTCTATTTTCCTAAAATTCCCTTATTCTCATAATGCGATGAAGAAGGCACACGTTAAGACCATAAATCTGGGAAGATTCGCTATATATACAAGTGTCTGTTTTAAAATAACGAACTGCAGTTTGTGCAGCCAGTCTTTGCTACTTTGTAATCACAATATTTCAAACCCAAGATATTTCTTGGGTATAAGGGGTTTTGATTATCTTAAGCTTTATTTGATTATTAAATTTAACTGCATTATTTTGTTCTTATTTATGTAATTCCACTATATAAAATTTAAATTTATAATAAAATCGGTAAATCTACTTTATGCCCTTCTTTTTATCAAAAAAAAAAGTTTATATAAGTTTTTATTCTATATAAAATATATGAAAACAAAACGGGAAAGTGAAATGCATTTTTGTTTAAATATTCTGTAAGTGACAAAAGCAGTTAATTTATTAGGTTATCTCGCAAAATACTTCTTATAGTTTGCATCAGTTATATCTATTACATTGAAAAGAATTGGAGGAAAAGTGCCTCACTAAGAGGCTTTGTCCCGGGCATCCAGTTTTGTAAACTGAGCCCTCTTCTTTTACTATACTTGGCTATATTTATTTGTTTTCCTTTGCAGAAATAGACTTTCTAGACGACGGCACAGGCAAACCCTAGAGAGCAGCAGTCATCTTCCTTCTGGTGTTGCCCACAGGGGCGATTTCTCACCACCAGCTCACAGAGGCGTCCCACGGAAGTTAGTCCGGAGGATGTTCACTAACAGCAGGGAGAGATGGCGCCAGCAGAACGTGAATGGGGCTTTCGCAGATCTCCGCCGGTTGGTTCCGACTCACCCACCCGATAAGAAACTCAGCAAGAACGAGATTCTTCGCCTGGCCATCAAGTACATCAAACTGCTCAGTTCGATCCTGGAATACCAGAAGAAGAATGAGCCCAATTCTGAAGACGATAGAGCAGAGGTAGAAGGGCGCCAAGAAGTTTCTTCCCCTTCTTTGCGCCCAAAGCCCATCAAGGCCGAACCCGCGAATGAGGAGTCCTGCCACGATGCTCTGTCTGAAGCCAGCTCTCCAGCATCCAGCCTGAGTAGCGTATCCAGCCACACAGATGGGCAGGAGGAAAGAATCTTCTAAACTAGATGGTTTTATTCTTCTTGATGTCCCACCCCTTGGTTTTGGTTGTTGAAAGCCTGTGAGAGAATGGATTCTATTTCTATACGAAGTACCAACGTGTCTATAAAAGAGGCAAAATTTTCTTAAACAAACTTTTCTTGCGGATGTTGACAAACTTTATAATCTAATAAAGATATTGACATTTGGTTATCACTCCGCGACTGAACGACAGCTCTTAGCGTTATTCAGAGGTGTTGAGTTGACACTGAAGGACAGCTTCATCAAGGATGTTAAGTGATTCATATTAATAAGAAAAAATAAAGAAAAAGAACTTTGTTGCTTTCAATTATTTGCTGAAAGATGAATTCGTGCTATTGTCTTCATTGTATTAAAAATGCTCAGCATCTTTGTGTTTAACTTCTAATTCTTAGATGTTGAACTTTTGAGCTTAAATTACCTTGCATTTATTGGATGCAGAGCAATTTAGATTGGATGCAAACAATAAAAGGATTTTTATTGCAAAACTAATTAGCAAACATTAAAAGAAATTAGAATCAACAAATGATAAAAGAAATGAGCTACTGAAATTTTCTCATGCTATGTATATTATTGTGATTAAAAAATATCTCAAAGCATTCAGCTAAACATAAGATTTCAATTTATTCATCAATATTGATAGCATCTCTTTCATAATAATCTTCACTAATTGCAGTGCAGTTATGCCAATATTATTTTCTAATCCTCGAAAACATGGTTTCTTAGGCATTCTTATGAAACCCTTTCAAGACCTGTAGCGAATTTTCTTTTATAGCATAAATAGACTTTGCATAGCTGAGATCGATCTCGACCCTGGAGGAACTAAAGAAGAATTTATTACAATTCCATCAGTGTTTTGAAGAATACCTCTAATACACACATTACACAAATACGTTACAATGCATGCTGAAGATTATACTATTACATTACAATATGTTATATTAAACATATAGCAATTTATATCTGCAATATAGTATTTCTACACTGTGCGAACAGAATATTTGTGTGATTGTGGCTACGAGATTCTGTACATTACTTAAATGCATTTCATGTACTACATTTCAATATTAATTAACACGGTGCATTAAGCATAAATTCTATTTCTAAATGTGTTATATACTAGAAAATCGTGCAGAATAGTTTCATGCTTCTAAACCCAATCTACTGTAATTTGATAATATATACGGCGATGATTCAAAACGATGACCAGAAGGGACGAATTCAACCTTAGAAATATAGTGGCTTACATTTGTTTTCGAACTTGGAATTTTACAATTTATTTGCATAGATCTTGTACTAAATATCGAAAAACAAAATTAAAATATTCTCTTACAAAATTTTGGCTCTGTTTCAAGCCTTGCTTGTTGCAAAATAAATATTAAAAATATTTCGTGTAATAAAATAATCTATTTTAAAAACGTTAATCGGTAACTCACATAATAATTCGGACACTAAAACATTTTGTTGAGATGCATCCGCAGACGATGTTTTTTATTATATTTTTTTTTATTTTGTTTTAAATGAAAATACATCGAATAATTACGTCGGTGTTTAGAAATTATTACTTGATTAGCAAAATATAATAATTCCATATTTGAAGTGAACATGGCTAAACGCTACAAACCAACGACACATTCTATTAGAAATTTAATATTCAGCACATTGAAGATGGTAAAAGTCTTAGAAATATCCGAAAAATTCCTTGATGTAAAACATTCAACTATTTTTTATATTATGTTATAAATGTTATAAAACGATGGAAATTGTGTGGAAATGTTGAAAATGCATTGAAGTGTTGACCACATTCTAAACGAACACCATGGAATCGGAGATTTAACATAGGAAAAATCAAACATGAGCCAAAAATTAATGCTGTCAAACTTTCAGCGGATTTTAAAAAAACGATTTGTGATAAAAGTTATGCCTGAGACTGTTAAAAGCGCAGATGGATACAACATGGATACAATGTGCGATCAGCAAGTAGGAAATTTTTCGTCAGCAAGAAAACTATGCTTTACGTTTATAAAATTCACAGTAAACAAATATTTATCATATTCGAACAATGTTATGCCTGCCCAGATGAGTAACAATTTAATGTATTTCGGTCCGACGAATTACTGTGGGGTGAAAGCCGAATGAAGAACTGAATGTGAAAAACTTACCGCCTACTCTTATGCACGCTGGTTGGAGGCATAATTGTTTGAGGAAGTTTTGCTGGCTTTGGGATGGTAAATTTAGTTTGTATTGAAAATACGACGGATCAGTATAAGTATTCTTAATGAAAACCTGAAAGCATCTGCAAGAAAACTTGAAATCCAAAATACATTTAAGTTCTATCAGGATAACTATCCTAGACATAGGTCCTAAATATTCGCTTGTGGTTATCATGTAACTGCCCTAAGTTATCAAAATTCCTCCAGATTCTAAGGACTTAAATTCTATCTAACAGGTATAGTGTGAGTTAGATAAAAGAATAAGAAAATAAGATATTTCTTAGAATTCTTGTGTAGGAATGAAACATTCTTTCACTCAAAAATTAATTGAATTCATGACAAAGGGCATGAAAAGTGATCTTGAACTAAAGAATATCCAAAGAAAAATTGAATGCTCGTTATTTTCATGTTTTTGTGAAATATAAAATGTTTGTTCCAAATAGTGATGTAAACAAAGGGCCTTATGCCCAAAGATGCGTTTTTATACACAAGTGTCCGAATATTTATGTGAGTATATTTTCAGAACTTTTTGAATAAGTTATTTTTTTTACCAGAAACATTTTGAATAATGTTTTCAAAAAACAATCATATTTTTAAGATTTCTCATACCTTTCTATCACAGTAGTGTGCATTCATCAAAGGTTAATTTGATATTTAACAGCAATTTAATATTTTGCTAATTAAATAGAAGAGAAGTAGAATTATCGTAGGATGTTTCTTGCTGTTTTTATATCTGCTCACTTTTAAATGTTTTCATTATCTAGGTTATTTGAGTAATTACTCTAAGGAATGCAACGGTGACATTAAATATTTTAATGGCAATGCTTTTATCGCCCTACGTTATTTGAGTAAGCAACCTGGATTTTGCTCTAGATCTGTAAAGCAACTCTCATGATAGACACACGTAATTTATTTCTTTATTATCTTTACAAATTTGACAGGAATATTGCAAAAATTTGCAGTGTGTTTTAACGCAAGCAATACCTTAGATACAGAAAGCAGTCATTAGTCTGATATTGATGTTGAAAGGATGACCAAAGAATTGAGCAGCTTATAGAATCATTTCCTGAGAGATAAAAGCGTCAAAAGAAGCTTATGAGTCTCCGTATGAAATTTTTTTTTGGCCATTCCGTTTCAACTGCTGCAGCGGAAGTTGATAAAACTTGTTTGAGGTCAAGAAAAATTAAATCTCCTTAAATTTCTGCCTACAGCAAATGAAATATTAAGAACTGCAGTACGATGACATCATTGACGATTATGTCTTACAAAAAAGAGCATAAATTCATGCCAGATATTTATAATTGACTGCAAATATTAAAAATGTTTTATTTTTTATTACCTAAGTGTATTACGGTTTTAAATATTAATATAATATAACTAATTTATATGAGACATAAACACTGAGTTGATTATTAAGAGTAAGTGTTGAAGCCAAGCGCGTAAAAGTGTTTATAAACATGCTTAGCTCCAGCATTTTATAGAAACCACCCTCAGATCCAGTTTAGCTATGTAAATTTGGATACAAATGTGACAACACTGTATGAAACTGTGTTACTTGTTTCTGGTGTGGGAATATAATGTTGCGTGTGTACGGGTTCGCAATAGATTAAATGCACACAGCTCTGATGATAGGTTGATAAAATTTATGTTGTCAGGACTGAGTGTTCGGTGCATACTCTTGGCAAACATATTCGTGAAATACTTTAAGTCCTGATCTTGAACAGGGAGCTGAATGCAGCTATGTTCTGTGGTAGAAAACTGTGATTAAGTGATGGAAGAACTGCACTTAAGAAGAATTTAAAATCCTCTTTTATTAAACCACAATTATATACAGCCACTTCCCAACTCGGGAGGGATACAGAAAATAATGACCGCACTTGGGTCTAAACTGAACAATCAAATAATTTAAACTAAAGCTAATTAATTAGAAATTAAGTAGTCGTTGCTCACAGAGCTATAAACGCGAGGTTGGCCTCTATGCTAAATGATGCGTAGCAAGATTTAACTAATACTGACGCATTTAGAATTACTTCAATAAGTAACAGTGCTAAGGCTTAGAATTTAAAGACTAGCTGGTCTGGCGAACGTCGAACTGAGACTAAAAGCTCTCTCACCCTGAGAGGTTCCTACCTATCGCTTAAATAGAACTTGGCTCCACTTCAAATTAGCATAAAGCTGAAACTCGCTCTTATTCTAACGGGAAGTTGAAATGAGAACACATAGGAAAGGGGAAATTAAAATAAAACTTTGTTAGTTTAAACTAAAACCTTACAATGTTATCAAAATAAACACTTCAGATATCTGAAATTTTCCACGAAAGTAGTCGTACAACTCTTCACAATATCGTAGAGTACAATCAGTAGTTACACTTTAAACTACTATGAAAATTAAAGACAATGGAATGGAAAGCGTAGTCAAAGAGCGAAGCTATACTAGGAACTCACGCTGAGCTAACAGCAAATAGCAACAATAACCGAGAGCAGATGCTGTCACCAGCCTTATATAGTTTTCACCCAGCCGCCGAGATATTTCTAGTACTTTCTGTTTCGCGAAATTACTGGAAAGCAATTTGAGGGTTGGATTACGGGTACAGCTAATATAATGACCAATTAATTTAGTTACAATACCTATTATGGTGATACAGGGACCGCACCAAAATGCCGCCATATTGTACCCAAGTTTGGAGACTTTTGGCGATATCTCGCCAAATTACCGAGATACACATTTATTCAATGTTAAATGGTCTTGCCTCTGTATTCTTACTTTTCCGGCATAGCATCCCTCACTCTATTTTTCATGTAGCATTACACAGAAAAATACAGCAATTTCACACATGACTGAACTAAAATTAAATATCTATATACAGAATTCGTAACAATAAATTAAAAAAAAAAAAAGCTGATGTGCACACCACATGACTTCTTTGCACCGTCTGTTAAATTATACACATCTTTTGCTGCACTTCTTTTAAACTTTTTTCCTCGAATTTCATTAAAGATGTATTTTCGCATTCAATCAATTCAGTTCTCATTTCGCAGCAAGGCAAAAATACATAAAAATTCAAAACATTTTCATTATAATTTGTAAAATACAGAAAAACCTAAAACACGAAATATAGTTAAAACAGTTAAAAAAAAAAGAAGAAGCATTTTTTTTACAATTAAAATTAGATTTTATGTACAAAAAGAAGCAATTCGGCCAACGGACAGGAAGACAAAATCTTCAGTGTACAAAATAAAAAATTAACTTTTGGTCCCACTAAGCAAAAAAATTTGTTAGGTTGGTGCATCAACCGATTTATTTCGTTATTCTACTAAGAGCTAACATAAACAAATGACGGGTCTTGTTAGAACTGGGCGATTGAAAATTTTAAACTGTTGATAATTCTACAACTATTAGGTGCAAATTAAATAAAAACATAAAAACCTTAACCGGAACATAAGACCAACATAATTCAACCACTTTTAAAATAAAACAGGAGAAAAAAAAAAAAGTCTGGATGCTATCAGATTTTACATTACTTCCAAAGGGGCGTTTTTCAACGTTTTCTATGTTACCTTTATTTATTAAATATCATGTTCTTCGTATTTAAACCATAAAATTCAATTCAACAGCAATATCGCGAATTAATTTTAAACTGAGCATATCTTTAGAATTTCTGATACACAGTCTCGCGTGTTCGATATAATTTTTTTTTTCGTACAGTGTTGCTATTGCTCGCTTTGAAATCATTGAGTTTCTTAATCAAAAATTCGTTAAAGTGTTACAAAATATGAAATCGATAATAAAACAAATTTAAAATTCCAAGTTTTGGCTTCCAGATGCCCATATTCGGAGGAGGATTACGTTATTCTCAGTCACCAAATGCCGTGGTGAAGAATCATCATCCACCACCTATTAGTTCGGGCGCCATTGTAGAGACATTAGGTTAAAGCAGAAACAGATGAAAAATATGCATGGCCTTCCCAGGACTCGAACCTGGACCTCTCGAATACGTGCAGGGTGTGCTACCGTTACACCCCGAAGACATGCAGAAAGGAGGGAGAAAATATGTTATAAAATAAGTAAATTGCAAGAATTTTTTTAAATTCTTCATGAACGTGTAAAGTCATTATTTGAAATTAACCAGTTATTAGGTTTTCGGTCTTACCATAATTTCTCCTTTCCGTATTTTCCACCAGAATGTAAACAAGTAGCTAATATTTAAATTAAGGCTTTTTTGGATTTTAAGAGGGAGCGTATTTTTGGCTTTATGCATGCTACGTGTTACTTTCCTGCCAACTCTGATAGTTGCGTTTATTTGGCTTTGTGTTCTAGCCCTACCGACACTTTAATTTTGATGCTAAAGTGGAGTAGTGAGCCAGCTTCTGGTATAATAATTAATTCTGTAGAACTTCCTTCCAGTGCCCTCAAGAGAATTAATCACTATAGGCAGAGCAATGACATACTTCTTGACGGCGCGTGCCCCTTTGGAACCTATTTGTTTCTCTCATCACTACATGTTCGAAGGCGAGATTACCAAAGAACTGCATTTCCGGCGTATATAGCTAAAAATGCTTAGGCATGCCTGATATAATTCCAAAGAGTAAGCTACTCATAGACTATCTGGTAATGAACAGCTAAAATCTAAAAGCAATCTAATTTTTTTTAAGGAAAAAAAAAAAGTTCTCAGAACAGATCTAGTGGCTGAGATATTGGTATAATGAACTTCATATTTTCTAGTTCCACTTCAAGTGTTCTGTACCAGTAACCGGTACAAAATGCCAAACAGATATAAAATGGTGCAACAAATATGCCAAATTTCAAAATGCGGCAATATATAAAATTACGTCTATCTTCGAAAATTTTGAATAAAAAGCTCTAATTTTTTGCAGGTATGCTTACAAATACATCTACTTTAAGATGATTGTAAAACTTTTATAGGTTATAATTCAAAATTGTTTTCGAAAAATTTATAAAAATTATTTTAAAATACAAAATTTAAAAATAAATCATAAAAAATAGGTGAATTTTATTTGGAATGAACCTAAATTTCGAACTGTGTAGGAAGGAATCAAATAAGTTTCATAAAAAGAAGAGATAATAAATACATACCAAATTGAATTAGCATTGAGCAGCTAAAATTTTAAGAGCTAATTTTTTTAAGACTACTAGTGTGATTTTTACAAAACTTAGCAGTTTGGCATAATTTGAGTCGTAGAATCGAAATATGGAAAAAAATTGGCATGTTATTTCAGGAAAAGTCCGATTTTGTGTCAAAATACCTATATTTGAACAATGCTGTATATAAATCTAATACATATCCTCAGTCGCGCTTTCGAGACATGGAAAACGCAATTTGAATTTCGTCAATCGGCCCAGTAGAACGGGAGATATAGAGCTATTCCCCCTCCCCCCCTTTTTTTTTCTACGGGGTACATTAATATATCCAGTTGATATTATTCAGTATAGTGCATCAGAATAACTTCTTATATCCAAGTATCACTGACTTCTACAGTAAAGATTCTCTATAAACTTCGAATCATAATGCATAAAGCATTGTTAAAATCCCCATTCAGCACAGTCAAAGTCTTGACAGGGTCTCTTTAATAAACACAGGTCACAAATACCCATCTTTCGAAGTAGCTTTATAAATTCCGCTACAAATTTTAATATTCTATAGAGATTTTTGGTTAGGCTTAGCTAGAATAAAATTCTCCAACAACTGAGTACAAATGCTGATAGTCATATAACAGGCGGTACAGCAACTCAGCTGATGGTAAGTAAGTAAGCAAGTAAGTCTTTGACTACTGTTTAATGTTTGACTTAAATTTGGCCGTTCTATTCATTTGCGTCACCAGAGTTATGCCTTTTAATATAGCATAAGAGGGTGCGTTTATGCCTTAAATTCTGTTTAAATAAAAAGGTTATTCTCATGACTTTTTAGTTTCTTCAAGCTTTTTGATAACACACTTCACGTCTGTTAGGGTTATTGGATTAATTAACATTACCAGATCAAGTGAAACCCTACAAGTGTAGTAACCAAAGCATGACAAAATGTAAAAAACCAAAAACCATTATTACTAAATGTTTTAGTTTTGCAATATTAAGAAAACATAACTTTGTTACGATATGAAAAACCAATTTTCACACTTCAGATTCTCAATATTTTGTCTTTTCTGTAGGGGTCGGAACATTAACCATCCCTTTGAATACGCGTTTTCAATCAATAGATCCCTGCGCGAAGCTTCTGCTAATCACAACAATTGCACGCGCACGCTCTCACACTAAAAAACATATTTTAAAAAAGAGAAGCGAAACTTATTTTATTTTATTTTTTTTAAATCACCTCTTTGTAAAGAGTCAACAGGCTTGGTCTAAAGTGAAAACACAGTTCTCACCCATCTAAAGCTC
>KK119611.1:843530-860564 GCA_000611955.2 Stegodyphus mimosarum | reverse complement strand
ATTCCTGCTTTGCGATTTCTTTTTCATGCTCTGTCTTCATATTCTAATTCTCGCCAAATGCGTTCTATCGGGTTTTAATGTAGTGACTGAGGTGGTGTTTTCAGAATTTGTGGACATTTATAGACACACCAAAGGCGAATGTTGAGGGTTGTTTTCTTAGGATGGTTACCCTGATAAAAAATATAAAGTTCTTTCCGATACCCAAATTTTGGGCGGATAATTTTAAATTATGTTTTAAAATATTTGAATTAAACAACAAGTTCATCATGCCATCAATAAATACTAACTTACCAATCGTGATGCTAACATGCATCCACAGCCATGGTTTACTGTTCAAACCAAGTTCTTGACATTAAGTTCCTCATTTTTTATTCTCCGTATAATTACCGTATATTCCGGCGTATAACACGCATCGATGTATAACGTGCACATATAATTTCAAACTGCATGTGTTAATTTTTAGGTACATCCGCCGTATAACGTGCACCATTTTCATTACAAAGAAACCTGAAAGATACATGTGTGATGCTTTTACGTTTTTAAGTCAATTCGAAGATTTTTCCTAGGTGTTCGAACATTTGTTGTCACTTGTCGTACTGTAATGACAAGTGATAAGGGAAACAATACGTGTGTACGGGTAAATGCATGAGGGAGTGAATAATTCCGCAACAACAGCGGGTTGTATTCAGTGCAGGTGGGCACAAGAATATTATTCTAGGTTTTGAGAAAAGAGGGGATAGAATTTGGAATGCCCTTCCTACCCGAATGAATTCTCGGAATTAAGAGGCAGATGTTTGCTCTTTCTCTAGTCATTTGAAGTAGTGATTTTGAAATGAACTTCGAAGAGTTTAATAAATCACATTTGCTTTATTTCAAATACAGTTGATTTAGTGTTCCTTTTAGTATTAAAAATGGCTCCTGCCAAACTAAACAGCACAGAGCTGGTTTCGAATGCAAAGCCACTTATTTTGCGAAAAAAAAAATGGAAATCGTGCTGCAGCAAGGGTGTTTAGTGCTGGGGAAAGATAGAACGGGTCATGACTATTTATTTGAGGATTAGAGTCAGAATGATGGTGAAGATGAAACAGAATTAGATGCTGAGCCTGAAGATATAACTTTAGATGAACATAAAGTCATGTCATCCGATAAAGAAAATTTTTAGGTTCTTAGAGTATGTCATTTCTTTTAAGCAAACATCATTTATGTACATATAAAAATCTAATTTTCACATGCTAATTTTTTCCTTATTTTTATTCTATCATTTTTATATCCGTCGTGTAACGCCCACCCATAAATTTCGATCTTATTTTTAGTCCGAAAGGGCTTGTCCCTGAAGGAATATTTTTTTCGTTTTGCAATTTTGCATTGGAAATATTAAAAGTCTGAATTACTTTTCAAACTGTTGCCACCAAATATTGCAGCTCTGTATTATATTTAAAGAAATTAAATAATGAAGAATCTGCATAAATGTATATATATTTCCCCAAATTTGATAAGACAACGGTACCTAGAGCCATCCAATTTTGAATAACGTATGTTTCCACCTGAATATGCGCATCTGGAAGCCCAAATTTGGAATTTGAAATTTGTTTTATTATCTATTTCATATTTTGTAAAACTTTAATGAATTTTTGATGAACAAACTCAAGGGATTTAAAAGTGAGCAATTACAATACTCTACGGGGGGAGGGAACTTTCTATCTCCAGCGCGCGTGTATCGGAAATTCTAAAGATAGACTCATTTTAAAATTATTTTGAGATATTGCTCTTGAACTGAACATTATGGTTTAAGTGCGAAGAACATGATATTTAATAAATAAAGGTAACACACAAAATGCTAAAAAAAACGCCCCTTTGGACGTAATTTAAAAGATGAAACCTTTCAGACTTTATCATTATTAACAGTAAGCGTTTTACCCGGAATATATAGCATATGCCCATCAGAACGAAAAACGTTAAATTTGCTTTGTTTCATTTGCAAATAAGACATGGTTTCAGTGTGCTTCGGACTTATTTATTATTTATTTATTTTTATGTTTATTTATTTTACGATGGAAAAAAAGGGCTTTCTATTTTTTGCCATTACAAAAAATTTTCTTCGAGCAGAGTTCCCATGTAATCCAGCTCATCTGAGTACTCATCGAACAATTTCAGGTGAAATTGAAATAGAAGAATTTTCAGTAAATTCTGCAGAAATCTGTATAGAACTCAAACATGCATTTTTCATAAATTTTCTAATTATAAATTTCTGTGTAAAATATTGAGATAACTTTGCCGGACGACCTATTCTTAGTTTATTTTCAATCCGATTTTCTTCTTTAAAGCGTTTTATCACGTACTGCACTATAGAATGGGATAAATTTACTATTTTAGCCACATCCCGGATCGATTTTCCGCCCTTCTAATGAAAAATGATCATTTTTTGAGTGATATTTGTTGTTTTCTTACGACTACGACACATTTTTAAATATTAAATAAAATAAAACCAAGTAAGGAAGAAAAGAATAAAGCCAAGCGAATTTTTAAATGTCATCAAAATGCAAAAATAAAAAAAAAGTGGCAGAGGATAATTTTATTCATGAAATTTTAGGAAAATATTTCGGTGTACGATCACTTTTGTGGCGTGTTTTATCTATGCCTTCTTACAATTTCACTCTTAGAAAAAGGAAATAAGTCTGTATTTAAAAAAAAAAAAAAAAGAGTAGTTTTATGCAAAAAAACTTTCGACTTTATAAAATCAAATTGTAACTTTTCCTCTTTACATTTTGAAATTACCATGGATTTCCCCATTGACAAAATAAAAGTGCAGATTTTTCGCCCTAAGAAAATTAAATCGAAACTTTCTCAACTAAAAATAAAAGGTTAAAAAGGTTAAAAAATAAAAATAAAGGTAAATAAATCTAAGTTTTTTTAAATCTAAGTTTTTTTTTTTTTTTTTTTTCCAGTTCTAACGAAAATTGTAATGAACATTTTTCGTCTCAGAAGAATGAAAATTTAACTTTTCCACTTTAAAGAAAGTGCAAAATCTAAATGAATTTATTCTCATTTTGAAAGTAGCATGAGATATTTCACGCGGGAAAGGAAAATTTTTCTGCCTGAAGCTTTAAAACTGAAACTTTCTCTACCTAAATCTATGAAAATAAATCATACATTTTTACTTTCCTGTACTAAGTAAAAACAATTATTGTAATCGCGAAAAATTTCGGGTATCATATTTCAAAGAAAATATCCATCCAAAAAAATATAAAACTGATTTAAAATGGATTCTGAAGAGATTTTTTCTTGGCGTCTATGCTTACGTACGTATGTATGTATGTATCTCGCGTAACTCAAAAACGAGTAATCTCAGAACGTGCAAATTTTGTATATAGGACTGCTATAACATGTAGATGTGGACCTCCTATTTTGGTTACAATTCGCCGCACCAAAAGTATATAAATATATGTATATATATATCCACTCTGTTACTCGGCTCAGTGAGCTGTTTCTTTATTCTTATATATTTGCATTTTTTGCTTTAAAAATGATTGAATTGTGTTGTCCTTATCTTCCGGTTAAGGTTTTTATGCCTTAGCTTACCTGCATGTTATAGTTGTAGAATTAATTATCAACAATTTAAAAGTTGTTTAAGTGCCGCTAAGCTTAATTTTTTTGGCTATAGCAGCCATATTTGACATTTGAAACTTAGCAGAAAAGTAAATTTGTTGCCAATATAGAGAAACTAAGCTTCGCAACAGCAAAGATAACGCCTTCTTTTATAATTACGAATTAAATTAGGCTTAATCCATTCTGGAATTATCATTTAAGCTACTAAATTAGCCCATATATTCTAAACTTTCAGTTTTGTACACCGAAAAATCTGCCTTCTTGTCCGCTGGCTGAATTGCTTGTTTTTGCGTAGAAACTGTAATTTTAGTTGTAAAAATTTTTATTCTCATTGTTTTAATTGTATTTGATGTTATCTTTCTTTCAATTTTTAAGATAGATATTTTCAGTTTTTACGTATTTTTGCCTTGTCGCGAAGTGAGAACTGAATTAATTGAATGATAAATGTATCTCTAATGAAATTCGAGGAAATGAGTTTAAATGAAAGACAGGAAAAAATGCGTATAATTTAATATTCCATACAAGGAAGTCATGTGATGTACACAGCAGATTTTTTTTTAAATTCTATTCCTAGGTTTCTTCCTTATCCTTCATATTTACATAAAAACTCTTTTTTACGTTATACGTGATCTTGGATCTGCCATCTGAAGTAACAATTAAATTTATTTACAGTTAGAATTCTGTGTTCAGAGTGAAATGTTTCCAATTTTCTCTTACTATTGCATTTCTTATCTCACATATGCTTAAGTCAGGAAATACCACTACTTGTCAAAATGACAGCCTAACTAAAAAAAAAAAGTATGAATATTTCCTGAAATTCTACACTTTATTTTGAAACAATTATATAAGCACCTTCATTTAAATCCTTTTTTTTTATTACTATTTCAACAAAACTAAATTTTGAAGCATGAATCTTAAACGTAAATAATATCACCATATTTCAGAAAAATGATTTTCTTTAGAAGAAATAGCTTACCCATAACATCTTAGACACTTAAAAAATGTCAACTGTTTCAAGATTTTTATTTCAGCAAGTCACTGAATTTTCAAGTATTTTCTTTAAACTTCTAAATTTACATTGCTTTTAAGAACTCCGAAGCAGATTTTCCAGTCAGTTGTTAGTTGATTCAATAAATTTCTCGAACGTTTTGAAGAGTCAGCTTCAAAGAAATTACTTCTTTAAATGTATATTGTTGACTTATACGGGTTCGTGGATTTGAGAGTATCCCATGAAAACACGATGCAGAACAAAATTTATTTACAAGAATCACTATTTACAGCACAGTTCCAAAATTACCTTTAAAAGCGTCGAAAATCTACAATAAATACGCTGAAACAATCAGCAACACAGCTTCAGGCTGTAACTGTAAAGGTAGCTTCACGGCAACACTAAACTTATAATAAACACCGTGGAACAATCACCAATACACTGTCAAGCTATACTGTAAAGGTAGCTTCACGGCAAAGCACTATCTCGATCGCTTTCCGTTCACAAAACTGTCGCGTAGCTTAGCACTCACAGTAAGCAGCTATTCTCACAATGCCGGCTCTCAGAAACGCAGGGGTTTATATAGCTTTTCCTTAGGTTCCACACGTTTCGAGAAATATCTCGACAAGAAGTTATTCTAGAAGCTTCCCGATTGGACCATGGGATATCGCCAATTTGGTCGCCAAATGGGCGATAAAGTCGCCAATCTGGCAACCCTCCCATACACTATTTTAATGGCAACCCTAGTGCTATGCCGAAAAGCTTACATACAGGCGCAACCGCCGAATTTTTCGCAACAATATTATAGGTCTTAAAATGTCTTTAAATTAATTTGAATGGTCTGAAAGAAAAACGAATTTGTCTTAATTTTCACTGATATTGGTGTAATTTCGGCTAGGTAACGAGAATGTAATCCAATGCACATATAATCCTTTTTTACTAAGCGGTAGATTTGAGCTATATGCTTCTTAAAAGAAAGCTTTTGTAACTTAACACCAAGATAATTTTTACAAATACTTTTCTGGAAGTTTGGGTTATTTTCAATTCTATGAAATTTTATTCCTAGTCAAATATTAAATAATTACTAATCTTCTTTTTTCTTTTTTTTAATCCATTTCATATGTCCCAAATATTCAATACTAAATGTTTTTCATACATGCCAATGCTGTAACCAAAATAGAAAATAAGTAAATATTTTCTAAAAGTTTATATTTTATAATTTTATGCTAAAATTTGCTGCAATTTTACTTATCAGCAAAAATATACATGAGCATCACACATAATTCGAACAAAACTACAACTTCAGACAAACTTTTAAGCATCTTCACATTCCTCGAAGTTTGCGAATTTTTGATGGCATCGAATATTCACAAAAATTCCATACAAGGCTTTTTATCGTTTTAGACTCTCAGAAACACTTTTCCTTTATCTTCAATGTCTAAAGAAATATAGATATCGATCGTTTGTTTATTTGTTAATATGACAGATTTCCTGAACGTTTGGGAGAATATGTAGTCAGTTTGCTCATATAAATGAAAGAAATAATTCTTTAACTTTTGTTTATCCAGAATATTAATTTACGCCGAAATGCGACATTGACTGTCAGCCTTCAACATTCCTATGAACATCAGTATTACCAAAAATTTTAAGCTGTGATTTGCTGTAATTTTGTTTTCTGTCTGTAATTAGAACACGAGGGAAGTAAATGCAGGACATACAGGGCAGGAAGTCAATAATATGCGTTTCGAATATTTTTTAGCTCTAGGAAATTAAAATTATTCATCTGAGCATGTAAATGTTCTGAAAGTTTAGAGAGATTCTGGAATGATATAGTGCGTAATTTTACTACAAGACGACAAATAATAAATGACAACTGTCGTAAAAATGTTTGATGGCAATTGTTCAAAAACTCATTATTCTGTTATTCTCTACAATAATATGTATACAATAACTTTTTAGAGAGCATCTGATCCTCGTTCTTGCGCAGAATTTAAAATTCTCTACGAAACGGAATGCAACGAACCTAATTCTACAATGTTTTTTTATAACAGCAAGGAACTAATGCTCGTTTAACACCGTACTTGCCAACTTCTTAACTCGTGAGTTTCCGGCTTGATAGTGCGTCAGAGCGAAATCAGTTTCTCACAAAAGCATGTGTTGCACTTGCATCTGAGCACCGAGTCCTGATTCATTCGATTGTCCTGGAGTACCATATTGGTTATGGTTAAGCATGCGCAGAAAGGGCATACTGACAAGATGGATGCCATGAAGAAGTGTTTTGATAGCAGAATAGCTGGAATAAATCAAAAGGGATGTCCCGCTTTCTAATACCAACTATGGTGTGTGATCTTAATGCGATAGATGATGTGGATTTTCTTTAATCAAACGATATCTGTTGTGATTGATATGTGGCGTGATGGGGTATCTGTTAACGCTCTAAACTGTTAATTTAATTCCTACCATAAATACTATGTATTGCTCTTATATTTTAGTTTTAAAAGATTAAAGCTCTGATGTCTAAAATCTAGTTTGCCGGGCAATTGGTCAGGTATTACATTATCTTGCGAAATTACATTCTCAACACGTCGTATTCCCTAATGCAGAAGATGAAAAACAAGTAATGAAATTTATCATTGCATTTACTGTTATGATATCCTTTACAAAAATTTTGCGTGTTCGTGCACTTTAATCAGAATAAAAATCTATACATGCCAAACATTTTATTTATTACATTGCACACTGCGAAAACTGTATAGCGTTATCTGAGTACTCTGTGGAATTTATTTTGTTCCTAAAAGTTATACTTTGATATAACTATGTGTTATCTATAATGTATAATTTAAAATTCGCTATGCTTGTGTAGTTGTTGATTTTATGTGTTATTATCTATATATTGGTGAAGTGGTAGGTCACTAATAATCCCTAGTCTCTAATAATGAACCATAAAGAATTGGTTAAGGTAAATCTTCCCACAGTTTTTTGTTGTGGTTATTTTTACGTATGGAAAAGTTTGCTTATAACTTCATTCTTCAGTATATTAATTAAGTTCATTACACATCTTACATAACTAATCTGCTATGTATTTAAGAGTGCTTATGTATGCTTATATATAAAGAAAATCATCATGCTTTCGGAATGTTTACCACTTTGCAAGTTCAGCCGTCCTGATGGTATAATGGTTAGGGTAACCGACTGAGATACCGAAAGGCCCGGGTTCGAATCCCGGAGAACAGATGGTTGTAAGTGTCTGTCCCTTCATAGGAGGTAAAGCTGGCTGCCTATTAAGTCCCTCCACAATAAAATGGTCACCATTTTCGACCGTTGGAGTGGTCAATGTCGAAAAGTGGCAAAATGATGCCCACCGTTCGGGGGGGGGAGGGACCAAATTTGCTTCTGCTTGACTTTAAAGCAGTAGCAGACTTGCCTAAACGGATTTATTATTGGTTCTTCAGTGTTCAACCAATAATAAATCCGTTTTGGCATTCATATTAAATAGTTATGAGGTATTGATATTGCATAAACCTTTTTATTTGAAACAAATAACTTATTTGCAAAAATATGTTACTCATTTCCTATAAGTACGTTTATGCACATATCAAACCCTTACAATATTACATACCCCATACATCTTTAATACTTTATGTTTTTTAATAGAATTTTTTCTACTTTCATACGACATTTGTGTAATATAATACATTGCTTGTTGTGTTTCTATGTAAGTGATAAGGGAATGGTCTTGCATTGTTTTAAAGCGCGTGTTATCAGAACATGATCTTTATTGGATACTATTAAATTATATTACTATATTTATTATTGATTCTGCTCTACATTAAAGTATATGATAATGTAATATTTGTTATAAAGATGGTAGAAAAAAGAACTGGGTGGAATGCAATTTAAACCCCTGCGTAGTGGCAAAATGTTTTCAAAAACCACACTTACGTTGGCAACCTTTATACCCCACCTTTTTTTTTTAGCTTTTGATAATTGATTCTTAGGTATTTTTTAGCGCTGAATCCGAAAATGACCTTTACTTTTTTTACCATCCTGTAAGTATTTTTCTCAAATCGCAAATTTCAAAATTATTAAAAAGTCGAAAAATTGCGAAAGTGCTAAACTTTAAAATAGACATTAAACTTTTTTCTTGTAATTTATTCTTTTTTCGCGTATACTAAGCATTCTTGTAGCAAAACACGTGCCAGGTATGATGGAGGGAGGGGTCTATTAATCCCTTCACGTTTTTTAAAGAAAATTGCCTTAAATGAGCCCAATTTTCTATTTTGTTGTACTTTTCCCTTATTTTCAATAATTTTTAAGAGATACATTGAGCCCTCGAAACTCTCTCTCTCTCCTTTCCTGTAAATGTACTTTAAGATATAAGATATTTCTTCCTCCTTCTTGGCATGCCTTTCTCTGGTGGGTCAGCACGCTCGGCGCGTATTCGAGAGGTGCGAGATTCGAATCCCGGCGAGGGCATTGCTCATTTTTCATCTCTCCTGCTTTCAAAAAATACCTAATGTCTCTACATTGGCGCCCGAACTAAAAAAAAGGTGGTGGATGATGATTCTCCACCACCAAGATTTGGCGTTTGAGGTCCCTAATCCCCAGTCGCCTTTTAAAAGGTTGAGTATATAAGGTATTTCTCCCGCCTTCTTCGCATGCCTTCGTGGTGTAGTAGTCAGCACGCTCGGCGCGTATTCGAGAGGTCCCTAGTTCGAGTCCCGGCGAGGGCATTGCTCATTTTTCAAGGCTCCTGCTTCCAAATATATCCTAATGTCTCTACAAGGAAATCTACAAAAATGTTTTGAGCCGAAGATTAAAAGATGGTGGCTCTCCGTTGCTGAGTACATACGTGGGGTCGACAGCTTGGCCGAAATATAAGGGTAACTGCGATATGATTGGTTGGAACAAGCTTTAACATGTTTGTTGTCAGTGCCCGCCCCCCCCCATGCACTGCGCAACTCTGTGTGCTGTTTCAGTCATTAGTTATTTTAATGCCGAAATAAAGTCTCTTCCTCCCTCCGTGACCTAAAGCGTTTTTGTTGACGGAAAATTTATTTTCGTACCATAAAGAAGAGTTTTCCGACTTCTAATTGCCAGGCCTCTTAAAGCCGTTTAGAAGACGGAAAATTTTCTTCAGCGTCTTTTTGTTACATTATTTTTGAGTTAGTGGTGAAAAGGCAAATAAGAAATACAGCAAGTTATTTTCGACAAATGTACCTCGCGTATTTCGGAGTAAAAATAGGAGATCAAGACTAAATTTGGGCACCCTATTACGTTTATTACACATGTATGGAAGGATTTTGCAGTCAAAAAGTGAACAAGAAGCTTTCAAATTTCAAATTCCAATGTTGTGGGGAGAGCCACGAAATCATTATAATAATTGTGACTTTTGTTCGACTGGTATTCACTGTTTCAGCATGAAGAATGAAAAAAGAATCATCTATCCAAATGTATCCTCCTCCTTACGCCCATTCCCTCATAATCCATGTATAGCAGCGCCAATTTCCCAAAATTTACTTGAACTTGATGGTTCCATAAGTCATTCAAATGAAGATGAAGTCGAGGAATACATGTAGAGTCATTAGGATTTTTTTTTTAGAAGCAGGAATCATGAAAAATGAGCAACGCCTTCACCGGGAATCGAACCAGAGACCTCTTGGTTACTTGTCGAGCGTGCTGACCAATACGCCACGAAAGCATACGAAGAAGGCGGGAGAAATACCTTGCATACTTACTCCACCTTTTAAAGGGCGACGGGAGTTTGGGGAACGCAATCGCCAAATCCTGGTGGTAGAGAATCATCACTCATCACCTTTTTACTTCGGGCGCCAGTGTAGAGTCATTAGGATTTTTTTTGGAAACAGGAATCAGGAATCATGGAAAATGAGCAACGCCTTCGCTGAGAGTCGAACCACGGACCTCTCGGTTACACGTCGGGCGTGCTGACCCCTACACCACGAAGGCATGCGAAGAAGGCGGGAGAAATACCTTATATGCGAACTTGGCGATAACTGCGTAAATATTTTTTCACAGATGGAACTAAACTATTTGGTTTGAGACATGCATCGGACCGAAAAGAGAATTCAGAATTACTTGGTTCGAGACATAAAGAGCAGAACCTGCTCGTAGCTGCCACTTCGTTTTCCCTGTTCAGATACTGAGAAAAAGATTTTCTTCCATATTTTTCAGAAGAAGGAAACTTAGTCTACGGATCTGAGGTACGTGGATTTTTGTATCAATTTAATGGACGGAAGTACCGCCTAGAGGATTGTTTACAGATTCGTCCAAAAGAAGCCTCAGAGTTGTCCTCCTTTATAATGGAAATATGTATCTATCAGTACCCGTCGGGCATTCTGTTCATTTCAAAGAGTATTACGAAGATTTGGAAATCAGTCTTCATAAAATCAAATACGACGATTATAAGTCGAATACGTGCGACGACCACAAAATAATATTGATACTTCTAGGACAGCAAGGATGCTACAAAAAGCTCACATGTTTTTTGTGTGAATGGTATAACACAAACAGACAAAATCGTAGGATAAAGAAAGATTAGCCAAAAAGGGCTTTATTAGATCCTGGAACCAAAAATGTGCTCCATAAATCAGAATAAAGTTCTCCTTTCACCTCCATATCAAGTTAGACTTAATGAAGCGCTTTCTCAAAACCTTACCAAAAGAAGGTCTATGTTTGAAATATTTCTGTGACAAATTTTCAGCCTTATCGATTGCCAAATTAAATAACGTTGTCTTTACGGGTCCTGACATTAGAAAATTTCTCAAAGATGGCAATTCTGAAAAACAAATGGAAGTTGCGGGAAAAGAAGCCTGGGGAGCCGTTAAAGACGTAGTAATCAAGTTAACCCACTGGCTGAAAAAAACGCCATCAACCAAGCAATAAAAAAGACCCGAACTTTAAATCAATCGTTGAAACCATGTTGCAGAAGTACAAAGATTTAGCCTGTTCCATGACCTTAATGGTTCCCATTCTAAATTCACATTTGGACTATTTTCCTCAAAATCTGGATGGTTATCGAAGGGATGAGTGAGAGGTTTCATTAAGATAGCAAAGTAATATAAAGGAAATATTATGGAAAATGGACTGTTTTCTTTGTTTGACTATTGCTGGATGTTACATAAATAAACCCAATCAAGAACATAAAAGTAAAAGCAAAAAGCAGAGCGTGAGATGTCCGTGGACACGTTGACACATGCAATAAAATTATGTATATTATGTATAATGTCTTAGTAAAACTTAAAATTTTTTTTAAAATGCTAAGTTTATTTTAATATCTCGCATTTTCGTAATTTTTCGATATTTTACAAATTTTGAAAGTTACAATTTCCGGAAAATCCTGAAGTAATGGGGAAAAAATGTCACTTTCGAATTCAGCCGTAAAAAATACATAAGTATCAAATTAACGAAAGTTAAAAATTATGATACGAACCAAATTTTGCAGTCTTGAATTATTATTATTAGTCGTAATTTTTGGAACGATTGTAAATAACTGTTTTTTTTATAATGCATGATGCATAATAAGTGCATAACAGAGCAATATATGCTTTTTTTTTTTTTTCGTTTTCCAGTTAGAAATAACTAAACGTTACCTAAGAAATGGAATGTCTTTGCTTTGGAGGAAGACTCGATCATATGGGTTTAATGTAGACAAAAATGAAGATTTGGCAGCCACCAGAATGTAAAACACAATAATGTACAAATAAACTTATATTTGAATTTACCTATGCTCTTAAAATTAAGCACTTTAAGAATACTTTTGTTGCATAGAAAAGCAAATATGTAATTGCAAAAGAAAAGTGTTGAATATACTATTTAAAACTTGTATAATACACTGGTTGGCAAAAATTAAGGACGAGACGGTTTTTTCAATATAACTTTGTACAAAAGCTTTCCAAATCAACACATTTAATACCGTAAGATCCCCAATACGTAAGGACATGAGTAATGTAAGCAACACTTACTAAAAGAGAAATCAGAGGGATAAAAAGAAGCTTTATTGAAAAAGTAGCATGGAGCGCAATGCGACTGAAGGCCGAAACATCCCTGTGATGGGTGTCCAGCAAGAAACATCCGGTCTTTAATAGGGGATATGATCTCCCCTGACTGCTAGGCAGGTTTCACATCATTTGTGCATGCTGGATATGTGGTTGTTAATGAGCTGTTGAGACACTGCTGCTCGTTCCTCTTGTAGCACCAATCGCAGTTTCGGAATCGTTACTGGCGATAAGTTACGTGCTGCCACGGGTCTCCCTAGTAAGTTCCGTACATGCTTGACGGGATTTAGATCCAGAGACCTTGCCGACCAATCCATGTGTTCAATATCTTCACTCTCCAACAGCTCTTCGACAGTAACTGTGCGATGAGGTGGAGCGTTGTCGTCCATGAAGAGGAACTGAGGACCCATAGCCCTTGTGAAAAGACGCATGTAAGGAAGAAGAACCTCGTTACAATAGCAGTCCCAGGTGACGAACCTCCTTGGGAGATATGAAGGTCGGTCCGGCTACCAAGCATTATGTCTGCTCGAACGAGAACTCCGTGACCTCCAAAACAGTCCCTTTTGATGATGTTGAAGGGGTTATTGCGTGTTCCCCGCTCTGTCCAGATGTGTATGTGTCTAGAATCGCAACTCAGACTAAATCTGCTCTCATCTGTAAAGAGTACTCGTCCCCATTCATTGTCTCTCCAATTCCGGTGTTCCCGGCACCACAGAGAACGCCTTCTCCGATGGGCAGACGTTAGAGGTACACACCGTACAGGGCGTCGTGCAAACAGACCACCACCGGGCAGTCTTCTGGCCACGATAAAACGCGATATCAGTCGTCCAGTCGCCTGTGTCGTGTGTCTAGCGATTTCTCCTGCTGTCTGCCGCCTGTTTCTTCTGGCCTGTATGGCAATATACCGGTCATCTGCGGGTGAGGTTCCTCGTAGACGACCACTACTAAACCCCCGGATAGCTGTTCCTGTAGTTTGAAATTGTCTCCAAAGTCGTGAAACGGTGCTGTGAGCAATTCCGAACTCTGCAGCCACACTTGTCACACTGCGGCCTTCCTCCAACTTCCCAATGGTTCGACCTCGAGTAAAAGCATCCAGATGTCGTCTAACAGATTGATTATTCGCCATTTCTCGCTGAGGCAGCAACTCGGTGTGCTTTGCTAGAAATCTGATCTTACACCGACAACATGCTTTATAGTACTCAGACACTCCCCCATTACGTCTACCTGCATATCTGCGGATGTGCTACCGTACATCACCTTACTTAATTTCCTGATTGGTCTTTCTGTCCGCTCTGCCTCTTCATTCAGCTGATATGCTAATTTTTCGACTTCGTCCTTAATTTCCTGATTGGTCTTTCTGTCCGCTCTGCCTCTTCATTCAGCTGATATGCTAATTTTTCGACTTCGTCCTTAATTTTTGCACACCAGTGTATATTCACTTCAAACTTTTATCTCAATATAAATAATAATGTTTTTAATTTAAAGCAGTAATTTGAATCAAATTAAAATTGATTTTAGGCGATATTTTATCTGCAAGACAGAGTTATCGACAGTTTATAAAACACGACTTTGCTTTTTTTTTTTTAATGTTCTAGTAAATGTCTTCGGAAATTTACAATTTTTCAGCAATTTTCATTTAAACGATTTATTAGAATTTATTAATTTAAATACAAATTAACCGTTTTATCTGTATTATTTAACTAACTGAGCTTTGAGAAATTTGAATATACAGAATACTGTGAAACTTCTTTAAAACGATGGTCTTTTATTCCAGACAGTTTTGATCTTCTGAGGAAGTGGTCGCTCAGAAATGTCAGTGGCTTTTATAGACGTTGTTCTGGGGGGGAGGAAGTCACATGAGAGAGTTCATTGTACTTAGTTTGTTTTTAAACCGAAATATGAAACATATATTTTTCTCTTATCCTATAAAAAGTAGTTACCTTTTGAAGAAAATTCCAAAATCAGATTGCTTTCATTAATTTATTTTTAAGTAACTGGGATCATCATCTAATTTTAAAATTATTTTTAAAATTAATTTCTAGTTATTAATTTGTGATAGCTTCTAAATATGCTTGATCTCATTTAAACTTTTTCAAAAGCAGTAAGTCAAATTCCATAATCAGACGGTCTTTTTAATTGACAGAAGCAGCACAGATTATTACGTATATTTAGAGTTTATTTTTCAGTGTTAAAGAGTTCAACGGCACTTCTTCGGAAAATGCCACTCTTCCTCTCTATTTCGTTAAGAAATCAAAGCTCTTCGGAAAGAATTTTTCTAACTTCTTCGACTCAGGAGTTCTTCTTGTACCAGTTTTTCTGGCCGCAAACGTTCGAAATCGCATGACAGCAAATTGTGCTGGTTTTATCGAAAATTCAAGGACAATGCCAAAAAATGTGATTCGGTGTGTTCTTACAAGGGAAACTTGACGACGAGAAGAAGAGCAGAAGAGTAGAGCAGTTAGAGGCGATCTACTCTTCCCACACTCATACATCGAGTCGCCTTTTCATTACAGACCGATCGACTGGTATGTAATTTCTAATAGTTTCAGAAAGTGATGCTAGTTAATTGTTGCCAATAAATCTGAGCTAAAGGCGCCAGTACTCTAATAGCACTTTATTCATACGAGGGACAGATGCGCTGCATCAGGCAGCCAGCAAGAGGTGCACATCACGTGTTATGTTTTATGTCATAACTTCTCCTTCGCCTCAGAGTATCTATTGGCGGCTGTCGCTCGGAGGTGAAAAGCTGCTATACAATGCCCCTGGTATGAATCTCGTTTCTGCGAGTAAAATAAAATATACTTTTATATTAAATGTTGTTCCATGTTGCTTCACCAAAATACAGGAGTCAGATCAACTAATGCCACTTTTAATGGTGGCTTTAGGACGTGAAATGTTTAACAGTAACGGACTTTTTGTATTTGATGCTTCCCGCTGGCTCGTGTTCCACCTGAACAATGGCTGATTCCGAAACATCGGCTGTGGTGATTTCACCTTTTATTCAAGTTGATCCATCTCTTTGGTTTCACATGTTGGGATCGACGTTCAAATTACAACTTCTAAACCGATATCGGAGCAAAAGACAAAATTCAACTACGTCGTGGCTCACTTACCACCTAATACCGTCACTGTTGTTCGTGATGTCCTCATTCAGCCCGATAAAATCAACTCATATGAGGATCTGATATAAAAAATTATCGAAAGGTACTTCGAATGAAAGACTCAAATTCGTTTGGTGCAAGCCTTGGTGTTCGGAAGCCCAGCGAACTCCTTTGCATTATGAATCGTCGAGCAGAGAATCACAATGTAGAGGACTCACTCTTATTTGAACTCTTTAATCAAACGATGCCTATCCTGTCAAACCTATATTAGCTTCTGTCTCTCCTGTTACTTAGAGATAGAGCGGCGGAAGTAGCTGATCGAATTTTGGCTATAAACAACGCGAACATTTCTGCCATCGTCCTTAACAATAACTCTTTTTTGAAAATGTAAACTATCCTCAAGCTCTTCGGGAAGAAGTTTTCGAACTTCGTCGTTCCAGGAGTCCATCTCGTACCAGTTTTTCTGGCCCCAAACGTTTCAAATCTCGTGACAAGTTGCGCAGGTGTCATAGAAAATTCAAAGAAAAAGGTTTTTCACTGTATTCCAATTAGGGAAACTTGACGAAGGAAGAGTACAGGGGACCGACTGTTCCCACCCTCATACATCGCGTCACCGTTTCATTACAGACCGATCTACAGGTAGGTGTTTTCTAATAGATTCAGGAAGTGATGTCAGTGTAATTGTTGTCAATAAATCTGAATTGAAAGCACCAGTACTCCAAACTTTTCATGCTGCGAACGAATCATTTATTAATGTCTATGGTCGTAAAACAATAACTGTAAATTTTGGTTTAAGACGTAATTTTACTTTCTCTTTTTATATTTGTAATGTTACATTCTCGACCATAGGTGCAGATTTTTTATATGTCTTCAATTTATTTAATGATTTATATTAATAAGCTTCTAATTGATTTAACAATAAATTGTAAAGTACCTGCCAAATTAAATACTTGTAATATTTTTCATGTAGAATCTTCTTGTATTAATAATGTATTCGGTAAATTATCGTTACAACACCCTGATATTACTAAATGACAGAATCCCGATCAATACACAATACTGTGCATTATATAAATGTTAAATGGCCTCCAGTTGCAGCTAAACCTAGACGGTTAGCTCCTGACTACCTCAGAACTGATAAAGCTGAATTTCAACACATGATTCAACTGTGTCATATGAAACTTTCAAAAAGCTCATATTCTTCAGCTTTGCACATGGTACCCAAGAAAGGGTCTGTTGAATGCAGACCTGTTGGAGACATCGCTCGCTTAATGCACAGACTGTCAAAGAAAAGTATCCAGTGGTGTAGCTAGGGGACAAGGAG
>KK119611.1:808782-843485 GCA_000611955.2 Stegodyphus mimosarum | reverse complement strand
AAAAAAAAAAAAAAAAGGTCACGAAATTTTAGAATGCAACATTTGTCATTCTTGGAACACGGAAAGGGGCGTAAGATCTTCATGCGGCCAAAACCCTAGCTACGTCTCTAAAAATATGCTATTCGGTGTATAGCCGATTTTACTTCAGAATTGTATGGTAAACAAATGTTTAGTCATATTGATCTCGTAAAAGCGTATAACAAAATTCCCATACATCCGGATGATGCATATAAAACAGCTATATGAACTCCCTTTTGGTCTGTTTGAAAGTTTGAGAATGCAGTTTGGTCAAATGGAATTATCGAGTGCTACTATCGGCTTCTTAAAACAGCCCTTAAAGCACATAATGCAGCACAATGGACAGAAACTCTTTCATTTGTCCCCTTAGGTTTACACTCAACCATTAAGAAGGATGTCAAAGCAACTTCTGTTCAACTTGTTTATGGCACAACATTAAGATTACCTTCTGTTTCATGGAGTATCCTCGAAGTATACTCCATGTTCCGGTGAGCCATAAACCGGTGATGCCATAAACCAGCTCTTAAATTCCGTATAAGTAAACAGTTCATTTCAGACAATGCGATCTTTAAATCCTATTTCTACTGCCCTGCACGGTAGTCCCAAAATTTTCATGAACTCCTCATTAAAACGTTTCTCATAAATTTTTTTAAAATCTGATAAAGTTCATCCTCCATTAGCAACATCTTATACTGGTACTCATTCAGTCGTTGACAGAAATGGGAATACTTTTACTACTGATGTAAATGTTTGAGAATGATTTCTTCTAACCGCCCAACTTAGAAACAGTACCTATGTATATGATATTATCTCTGAATAGGATACATAAATAAAATGAAGATTACTGCTATAAGGTCCCGTTTAAGTTCTTTAACCAATTATTTTATGTTAAACCTCTTTCATGTCTCCCTCATTTCCATTTTCCTGCCAGAATGCAAATTTCTAGCTCGCATGATATTCAAGTAAGGTAGATAGGAAAGAATATTTAAAGAAATGTCTTAGATGGTAAAATCAGAGCTTTCTCTGCCTGCTGAAGACCATGTTGCTAATTTCATTTCCTTGTGAATAGTATGATATCGCCTTGCATTACTCTCGCGATTAGGCTTGTTACGCCCACCTTAGGTCCCAGCCAGCTTGAGCATTATTCTAATTGTGAGCCGTTAGGCTAATTTACATCTCTTAATTTTATTTCATCTACTATTTGTTATTTAGGCCATAATTATTGGCTTCTGTAAGCACGAGTGGTGCCGCCTGTTAACTTTTATTTGAGTAAAATAAAAGGGTCCTTTGCACCCTTTATCTGTCTCTGTTGTATTTACAAGACATAGCGATAATTCGCTTTTTGTCTTAATTGTTTTCTCACATTTGATGGTACCAAAGAATACGAGACTCTATACTGCAAATGAAATAAACATTTAGAGTAATGTAATGCAATATACGAGTGTGCTGCAACCATCCTGGCCAATAATAAACATTTAGAGTACAGTTTATAACTGAGGTAATAAATAATTAAAAAAAATTATCCCTAATCCAAATTTTCAGTTTAGGCAATGCGGAGGTATTCACCAACAGGTTTTCACCTCATGTATCAAGGAATCCAGAGGCAGCTTCCAGAGAGTCTGAGCAATGAATGGTTAGCACACTCGGTTTTCTTCATTCGTGAATTCGGAATCTTACACATGATGCCGAGTTATTTGTTACAGGCATTGTCATTTGCTATGAAGAAAGATCTTAAGAGTAGATCAAAGACACATAGAGTAGATTAGTTTAAATTCATGTTAAGTAGAGCTACTAGAGCCTTAATGTTAAGGTATAGTAGCCTTAATGTTAAGGTATCCCTTTATAGTAGCCTTAATGTTAAGGTATCCAGAGGGCCTTGCTTCCATTCGCGGTGGCGAGCGAGGCTGATTCAAATTGTGTCTACAGGGGCTTGCCTTCTTCCTCTATTGATAGTATTGATCTGCTGTTTATTTGTTTCTTAATGGCAACACCGGTTAAATTCAATGAAAATAAATGTGCGTGAATTCAACATCTATAATGGAAAATTTTTGTTTTAAGACTTTTAATCTCGATTTAATTACCTGTACCACGGTTATTTGGAATCCCTTTATTTTTTAGCACTTTTGCAGGTACTTTTTTTTATGATTTCAGATTTGTAACATTTAATAGTATTTTTCATTCTTAAAAATTAGCTTTGTAACTGTTTTCTTTAGACTGGGTTTAGTGTTTTCTTTGTTCTGTTTAAAAACTTACCAGTGATAATAGAAAAATCATTTTTCTTCGGAATGTCTTTTGTATAAAGTGTGAGTTTCATTTTTAAAGCTGGTCAAAATTTGCATCTCGTATGAGTTACTATGTTTGGTATTACGTGGAAATCCTGCTATTTTTACGCAGTCTTTGTGAAGTAAAATATTTTATTTAATCTAAAAGCAGTGAATTATTTTATTTTGAATTCTTAGGAAAGCAAGTACTATTAAATTTTTCAACTTAAGTATGTTTTTTTCTATCTGACCATCTGCGTTAACGGAAAAAACGTGCTATAATATGGCGCATATGCGTCAACAAATCGCTAAACATTGATATATTCACTATGTACATATATGAATGCTTCACTGTGTAAATATATGAAAGGCGAAAACTGCCAAGCATTTATATATTCACTATGTAAAAACCACCCAATCAGTCAGTTTAAAATTCTTTCCTTTAAAAAGCCCATCCGTTGCATATAACATTTGCTTTGTAATTTTTTCATTTTCCGTCTGTAATTGATAAATTTTATGGTTCTAAATTGAATGTATTAAAAATTTTCAGGAGCAGAATAATGCCCGCTTTATAGCCATTGATTGGTGATCTTGCACCAGCAATTCTATACTGCAAATGATTTTCACCTACCTTTATGTTTAGTTTTCCTTGAAAACTAATCAGATTATTATATACATTTTTTCATTTATTGCAGTTAAATTACATAGATTATTAATTTTCCCTCCTTGAAATTATTTTAAAGTACAATAAAGTCTCACAAACTTGACCTAATGTCTACTGAAAGGGTGATACGTTACTGAAAATATCGAGTTTTATGGAAAATGGATAGGTTATTCACAGCTTTTAATATTTCATTGAACACCTAAATTCTTGGTAATTTTATTAATTCATTTCTCTTTGTCCACTCTGTTTAGGCATCCAATTTTCTTTGCAATGTCATGCTAATTTGTTTCACCCTTTCTTAAACATTTTCACTCATACAGACAAGGCAATGTAGCACATATAAGCCTAGTTATAAACTGAGAAACCCTACCAAGAATGAACTTAGTTAAGCTTAAAATAGGGTACAGCCATAAATCTTCAGGTAAGCTTTCTAATGTCTAGCAGCTGAAAGAAATGTAAATGATAATTAACAGTGGTTACCTCATTTCCTTCAGCCATTTTGTTACGTAGAGAAGGAACAAGAATTAAACCTGTCATGAAATTCATTATACAGCTTTTTAAGAAATAGTGCTACAGAGAGAAAGAGATAAAAATTACAAAATTGGAGTACCTTAAAAAATCGGTGAAAATGCGCTTTAGCCCACTGCTTGGCGATGTTTTGAAAATCGCCAATTCGGCGCGTTTCTGCAAAACGTCTTTGCAATTGCAACCTTCCCGACATGCTCCGCGAAAACCTATTATAAACAAAACATAGAATTCTAAAGCGTAAATTAATATGGAAACTGTTGCACACAAAAAGATAATAAAATATGCAAAACGAACATTATGATCATTAAAATATTTGTCAGGTTTAAATTAATTATTTACATTTTATGTTGTAATACTTACACATTTTATGCCGTTACATAACTTTCCCGACACGCTCCGCGAAAACGTAACCAAAATGGCATCGAAGAAAGAAGGATTTTTTTTTTTAAAAGGGCATTAAAATTACAAACGATACCATGTACGCACCATTCCGTTTTAACTTTAAAAAAAAAATCTGCGAATTGCACAATGTAGGCAACGTGCACAAATGAACAAAATAAGCTAAAATAACGAAAATAAATTACAAGAAAATGCCATGTGCACAGCGTTAATTTTAAACTTAAAAAAAAATTCAGCGAATTGCACAATGTAGGCAACGTACACATGTTATACGGAGTTACCCATGTTGGCGCGTTTATTGCTCATTCAAAAACAATCGCTGGCAAGCAGTGGGCTAAAGCGCATTCCAACCAAAAAATCTTCAAACAGGGGGAAAAAAAATGTAGGCATTCATATGCATTAATGTGTTTTGTAATTACAGTAATATAGTACTTATGCTGTTTCCACCATATAGTTGACGTTAAAAATTATTAAAACCTAGCTATTAATAAATCAGCGCATTATTTCAGATATAGTGTTTAACTTGACCAGCAGAAATCATTTGGTGATTAAATAAAAGGTGTCATCAAGTTATATGGAATTTTGAGTAACTGAGAGTCAATTTTACGGAACTGTACTGTTTTTTTAAAGTATCTTTTCAATAGAAATTTCCAGTAAAGTGCAGAATCGCCCACTTCTTTGGCACGTTTTGTTTGGCGCTTTTTACAAGAGTATGAAGAATTGGATTTTTGTCAATTTCTTTTGACTTTTTAAATGAAAATAGATCGATGTGTACATGGATACCGACCTTAAAAACGTGCCACGCAGTGGGTGATTCTGCACTTTCCCCGCATATTCTATTATGTTAAAAATCAAATACTGTTGCTGTTGTAATTGCTGTTAAAAATTTGTGTCTAACTGTAACTGTTCTAGGCGTGAAGTAATATGTAAAATTTATATTAATTTATGTTAAAATTGATTTTTCATTTAAAAAAGTCTGAATGCCTTTCCCTCCTTTGTTTTTAAGCATCTTATAGAGTAGTAAAATTTTAAAGTAATGCAAGCTTTAAATAATAGATTATAACTGGTCATTAATGTCTAAAATTAATGTAGTGAAAGATATCCTTTGCCATATATATAATTATTCATTAATTGTAGTTAGCTTTTATTCATTAATTCTGATATAATATTTGTAAATGATTATCATTACAGTAGAGAAATTTAAATTTTTTTCATTATGAAAGTGAATTTGATTTGTTAATTTAATCAGAATTGAGCATCCCCCTGCTGTTTGCCAAGAATGGAGAACACTTCATTCTAAAATTTCTTAACATCAATTTGGCACTTTATGGATGCTGTGCCCGGGGATAGATGTCCCCCTTTGTTCTCCCTAGTTACGCCTCTGAATTTTATATAATTTGGCAATGTGTGTTTATTTTTTATTAGTAACATTCTAAAAAAGTGCCTTTAACAGGAGGATAAATCATTTATCATCTTAAAGCAATATAACTACTGATTGTTTGGTACTTATGTATTAGTGCAATACAGTGATTTTTATCAACAAAAAGAAAGTATGACTTATAATTGCAAAAAATTGTTTATTCCATGCATATATATTTTATATATTAATCAGGTTACTTATTTAAAAAAATAAAGCAATAAACCTTCTTAAAAGCACTTTTTGTTTCTTTTGTTCTGATAGAAATTTCATGGCATTCACTTTAAGGCCCATATCATACACACATTTGTTTCACACAAACAACTGTTTGAGACAGTTTTTCTGCCTGGTTTACTATTGAAAGAAAGACACATGATTTTTTCCTTCCTTAGAAAAAAAATTGCAAGTTGTTCCTTTTCAACCATCAGCTATCAGCTTGTTTGTAATGGAGAACCAGTTTTCCCTCCCAAAGTGATCTGTGGGGATTGGCTGTTGTCACAAAGCAGAAAAATTATTCCAAACGGTTGTTTTTCCAAAATAAATGGTTGTGTAATAGCAGCCTAAAGATAGATTCAAAGCAGTTGTTCATTTTAGCGTACTACACTCACTTCTAAAAGTTAAGCACGGAAAGGAAAATGCTAATTTCCGGAAGCCATTCAGAATTGAAGAGGATGCAATTCGCCTCAGAGGTAGATGGAAGTATGCAAGTATGTTAGAACAGCTAGTCGTGCTTTCATGTCAAGAAATATGCAAAAAAGGCAGTCTTATAAGAAGCCAGCTTTATGAAGGGTTACAGAAGTTGATTGTAAGTGCTGATAGAAGGTGTTTAAAACTTTTGTACAATTTATTTTCAAGGCATACATGTTTCTATGACTTCCAGAAGACAAATGGAAGATTCTGAGTGCTGGCGTGCTGTGGGGCGTATTGAAGCAGGACAGTCGATCACAGATGTTGCTCTTTTCTTAGGCGTTCATCATTCTGTAATTTCACGTTTAGAGAAACAATTCCAAACCACACAGACAGTTGTCCGAAGGCCCGTAGCCGGTCACCCAAGGGTTACAACCCCCACGTAAGATCAATATATTGCTATTGTAGCCAAGCGGAATCGCAGAGCGACCTCCAAACGTGTGACATCTATGGTTACAGCGTCCATTGGTAAGGCGATATCTGCAGCTCTGTACACCGAAGATTACATATGAGTGGACTGTATGCCCGGGTAGCTCGAGTTTGTGTTCCTCTATCCGTCCAGTCAAGAGGGTCACGATTACAGTGGTGCCGGGAACATGTCAGTTGGAATATGTCTGATTGTGGCAATGTCATGTTTACTGATGAGTCAAGATTTTCTCTGGAGCCAGATGACAAGCGTATTAGGATATGGCGTGAACAACGAACACGCAATCAGTCCCAAAACATCACCGAACATCACGCATTTTGAGGCGGAAGCATTATGGTGTGGGCAGGGGTTTCGTTAGGATACCGCACCAACCTGCACATCTTTAAACGAGGTTCTTTGTTGGCTGTCCGGTATTGAGATGAAGTCCTAGAACCCAATTTGAGATTGTACGCTGTAGCAGTTGGCCCTAGTTTTGTTTTAATGGACGATAATACATGTTTCCATAGAGCTGAGATCGTCGATGACTACCTGGAGAGTGAAGGGATTGCGCGTATGGCATGGCCAGCATATTCGCCCGACCTTAATCCCATTGAAAATCTTTGGGATGCTCTCGTTCATGCTGTATCTTCACGTTTCCCACCTCCAGCCACTCTTGTTGAGCTGGAAACTGGTCTACAAGAAGAATGGTGATTTCTTTAATTCTGCAGTTTTTGACCACCTAATTGAAAGCATGGTCACAAGGTGTAAACTTTGTATACAGATGAGGGGGGATCACATACCCTATTAATGTTTTTTTTTCATTTTATGCTGTTTATTTTCACTTTATACATAATTCTGTTTAAGTCCCCAGTATGTCATTATCTGATAACTTACAAAAATTTAATATTGTTTTCATTTCTGTATATAATTATTGATTTTGTTTTATGCATGAATATATATGCTAATTTTCTGCTGAATTTTGTGTCAGTCAAAGCAGTATTTGTTGATTGTTTTGCATTTTACATCTTCATGCTTAACTTTTGGAAGTGGGTGTATATTCCTGTAGAAATACAGTTTTTTCCATTACTAGTAAATCCCACTAGCTCATGTTTTAAAATTGAACTTTAAGAAATGAATATCACGATTTTTCTTTACAAACAGTTGAAACTTTGAATACAGCAAAAAGAATGTAAATCTAATTTGTCATTGTTGCTTACTAAAAACTAAAGAGCTGTTATGCGCATGTTCTTGTACAAAAATAGTTGTACTAATATGTAAGTACCAATTATTTTTCTTGCCATAGTAGTTAATTTGAACATTTATAAAATTTATCATTAATTATTTTCAGTTTTCTATTAACTGCTACCAGCAATGATTAATTGGTGCCAAGGTAACATGATCACTAACTTCTATTCTAATCATGTCCTTAATATAGGCCATCATATCTCCTGTTTTTGGATTTGTGTTCTCATTTGGCTTTTGAGATTTGTCAAATGAAACAATAGATAACTTTTTTCGGAGTCGTAGAACATTGCCAAACAAGAAAGAACATTCTGATTCCCATTTCACAGAATTATGTAAGATTTTAAAATTAAATGATAGTTCCATACTAAAATAGTCACTGCGATATGTTGTCAGAATTGGCGCATTTAAGCACAATAGAATGTAATTTGTAATTTTTGGCAACGTTAGAAACATTCATTCTCATCTCAGCTTATTTCTACCTATTAACAACAATACTGTAATAGCTAACCTGGAGTTCGTCAACTTTAAAAAATGCTGTGTTTGATCAGCCTATGTTCATTAGGTTTGACAGTGACCATCTTAAATGTCTCAAATTCGATTAGAGTTATAATTTTTTTTTTTTCATTTACAATAAATGCAGTTTTGGACATGTCACCCTTGTAGAGACAATTATGCAGACCGTTTTGCAGACAATTATGAAAAATATTAATATAGACAAAGATAGAATTGGAATTCAGTACTAAGATTTTGGACTTTATTTGTTTTTTCTGGCCAGTCCCATTTTTTGATCGTATGGTCAGCTTGGAAGACCAGGGCTGTGCCCTTATAATGATAATGCCACACTTGTCATCATCTTGTCTGCATAATTTTTTTACCGGAGAGAAATTTCATGCCAATCATCTCCTCTTTATTGATTCTCTAAGAATTAATGGATTTGTGAATCTGGTATAACACTGTATTGCCAGATGAGATTCAAAACAACAATAATATTGAAATTGAGAAAAAAGTCGAGACCATTGTCAAAGTTACATTGATACTAATTAAAATTCCTGGTAGGAGTTATATGAAAGTACTATGATTTTTTATGCAACAGTTCTGCTATTGCAGATTTTAAAAGTATAATTTTTTTGGTCATATTTGTGAATATCTTTATGATAATAAGGAACTGTTTCCTTCTTTGTCAGGTTATAGAAGGTTTCAAATTCCAGTTAAACCAAGAACTTGTTTATCTAACATTATGTCGAATGCAAATAGTCATTCATGGCATCCACTGTGTCCTTCACGGCCACCTCTTATGATGAATCAACGTTGGACTCCTCCACCTCATATACCAAACACACGTATGCCACCTCCTAATTGGAACAATACTGGCTGTCAGAATATTCCACCACCACCACATGTAAATCAACCTCCTGCATCTCCAAATCAACCAGTTGTCTCTTGGCCCTTTCCACCACCTCGTATACCTTCTCAGTGTGATAATATTAGAATGATACCTCCTCCTCCTCATTTCCCATTAAATACTCCTCCACCTCCTCTAATGCCTACTAATATGCCATCAGTACAGAATTTTTCCCCAAAGTTTCCACCACCACCTCTTCCTCCCATTGCCTCCCTTCAAAATCCCATACAGCTGAAAACAGAACCACCTGCAGATACATCTTTCGAAGGTTTCCAGGGTAGTGCACCTCTGCCATTTCCTCCGCCTACAAATGTTTCACCAGCTAAATATGTACCACCTCCGTCAGCTGGAATGTTTCCTGGTAAGTGATGATTTCAAACTATGTATAATCTTAATTACAGTAGAACTCTAGGTATTTGAATTAACTGAGACTATACACCATTGAAATTTTCAAAAAAGTCTGGTTCATTGAGCCAGATCAGTTTTTGTAAGCCAAATATATATATATATTGTAAAGCTGTAAAACTAGAAGACTCCTGATTTTTTCTCACATTTGCTAATTTCCTAGTAAATCTCCAGATCTTCAAGTTTTTAATTTATCTGAATTGATGTCATCTATTTGAAATATAATCTTAGAAGATTTATTGATAATTTAAATGTCATTGGGAAAGAAAATGCTGGTGACGAATTCTTAAATAATTAAAGAAAAATCTGAAAGTTTTCCGATTTTATATTATGCCCAAAGGCGCTTTTTTTTTTTAATGTTTTCGTGTGTTACCTTTATCTATTAAACACCATGTTCTTCACACTTAAACCATAAAATTCAATTCAACAGCAATATCATAAAATAATTTAAAAAGAGCATATCTTTAGAATTTCCGATACAGTCTTGCGTGCTTGAGGTAAATTTTTTTTTTTTTTCATACAGTGTTCTCGTTGCTCTCTTTGAAATTGTTGAATTTCTTAATCAGAAGCTCATAAATGCTTTACAAAATATGAAATAGATAATAAAACAAATTCCAAATTTTGGCTTCCAAATGTCCATATTCGGGTGGAGGATTACGTTATTCAAAATTTGATGGCTCTAGATACGGTTATTTTATTTCAGTGTGAGAAACATACATACATTTATGAAGATTTTTCATAATTTAATTCCTTTAAATAGAATACAGGGTGATAATATTTGGTGGCAACAATTTGAAAATGAAATGCCGTTTATAGTGAAATGGCAAAATGAAATTAATAGCCCTTCTGGGCTAACACCCATTGGGCTAAAAAAACTAAAATAATGACATTGTCTTCCTTTAACAAAGCTTAAAATTGTGGGATATTTTTTCCCTTGACTGATTTTCAGTGTAATTTTTCTAATTACTTTTTATTCGGGTAAAAGTTTATAATAAGGTGCTTCTTGATATTTTTGCCAGTTTTAGGATGCCAAGAATGGCACTGAAAAGCAGTGTGTCTAAGTTGGCTGTCACCCCAAACAAAGGTGAAAATGTATGTTACAAAATTAACAAAAGTATTCACCTCATGTGTTCCTGGCTATGTCTCATTGTCATCATGGAATGACTGCTGCACATACATAACACTTATCATATAGTCCCGGAATTGATCCTCCACTAGATGCTTTTGGTGATGCCATATAAATTCTGCTGAGTAGGAATTCAAGATGTCATCTGACAACTGCTGGGAACCCTGCTTATGAAACTTGCACTTGGCTCCACATGCCCTCAATAGTGTTGGTATGAGCGGCAGCAGTTTCAAGCACATTTCTCATGAAAACCCACTCATAGCCATCCAATTGATCCTTAAGCTTGAGCAGACGCATATGTTTCGTACAAACTTGAAATTCATTGCAAGAATTAATTTATAGGAAGAGCTGATACAGTAATCTGCTATAACTTTCTTACTCTTTCTCTCTAAATCATGGGAGGGAGGGAGCTTGCCAGACATACTTCATGGAAGTGACAGGACAACAATTAATTAGAGCCAGCCAGCAAATGAAAACTGTAGGTCACTTAATGGCAGTTAAAATTCCTATAGTTCAAAATGTATGAATCTCTAACTAATAAATCAGATTAAACTTAAGAAAAACATTGGCACATAACAATAAAAAGCTGCCAAATGTTGAGGAAACAGAGTTGATTCTGGGTTACCAGAAAAATGATAGCAACATTAGTATTTGGTGCCAAATCAAAGGCTATTTTTTTCTGCATTAGAATCTTCATTTGATATTGCCTGTTTTGACCCGTTATAGAGATCGTTAATCATTTTATGAAGTCTTAAGTAACTGTAAGATAGATATTTGTACTTAATTTTGCTTTAATTACCAAGTGCATCCACAGGATTATAAACATGCTAATTATTAATTTTATTTTTATTACATTAAAAATAATTTTAAGCTTTTTTTTCATAGTTAGGTTTTCATCATTATAAAATTTTGGAAGAATTACAGAATTAAATTGTTAGCCAAAAGGATAAAATAAAAATTTAGATTAGTGAATTAAATATTATGTTAATATTTTTAGTATATAATCATATTAGTAACTGCTTTAGTAATTCAAATGATACATTATAAAGTGACTTTAAGTTAAATTCACCAGTTTGAAGTCTCATATTTTTGCAGTATGAAAACCTAGTTTTTATATTTCAAAGTTGAAATTTAAAAACTAGGTTTTCATACTGCAAAAGTATGAATTAATTATTATTTAATAATTGAGTTACAGCTAGTAATCTCAGTTATTAAATAATGAAGTATTTGTATGCATGTATGTTCCTCATACTGTGGAAAAATAATGACACCTAGAACTACCAAATTCTGAACACACATCATCCACATCGGAACATATGTGCCAAGCAGCAACCTAGCCGTAAAGTTGCTAAACCCTAGTAGTTCAGTCCGAGGTTCAAATCCTGATGAAAGTGGTGGCTGCATGGTGGTTTTCGTGTATTTTCCCCATGTGTAACGTGTATATGAGCCAGTGTCCCTTAGGAAATCCTTCACGAAGGCATTAGGCAGATAGCCCTTGAATGCTTTAAACTAAACCAAACTGAACATGGGCATCTCAAAACTTGAATTTTTAATTTAAAATTTATGTTTTATTTATTGCATATTTTTATTAACAGACTCGACAATTTAAGAGCAGTGTGTTGCCACTTGATAAAATATGAAATATTTATGTTTTAAATTTAGTTAGGAAATTTAGCCAATCTAAAAGTAATGTGTTGCCACTTTGCAAATAATAAGATATTTGTACCTTTCAAATTTAATCAACAAACTTGTCAATTTGAAAAAAATGTGTTGGCTTTTTCTGAAATAAAATATTTTTATTTTCCATACACCAGTTTGTCTGTTATTGAATGAGAAACTAAATTTAAAAGGAGTAAGTGCAGTTCTGTATCTCTATTATTATTAATTTCAAGCTGGACCTATGAAATTATGTTAGACTAATTAAAATTATTATATATCCCTTTTCAGTACTTACTAAAAATCCCGTCGACCACTAGTGACCACGCCAAACCCTCGAAACACATTCCCTTTCGAACTGACACTCGCTTCACACAAACCTTAACGTTGCAACACCATTGCTTCTCAGTTTTTAAATAAAGTGCCATATCGTGGCCATCAACACATTTTTTTGAGGCTGGTAAGATTCCATAACTTTGGAAATATTCAACAGCATGCTCTTCTGTAGTAGGCAGGTCCCTAATTTTAATCATTTTTTTTTCGAAACTGCATGGTAGAGGGAAGAAAAGGAGTCTTTACTCAAGAATAATAACTAACACGTGTAATCAAGGTTACACCAAACTCAGCGTGTTTGAAGAAGACTTTTCCATCCATTTTTGAGGAAAAATCGCGTAGTTTGGCGTTTTTCTTTAATAGGCAAAAATGGTTGATGGGTTTTTACATTAAGTAGCTTATTTTCATAATAATTATTTTAAGCTGCTGCTTGTACAAGTGACTAGGTTAACTATGATACGAATAAGATAGTTATATATTTTTTTTTTTGTATTTTTTTATAGTTCTCTGAAAATCTGCTGTTGAAGGAAAAATTTTTTTTATTTATTTAAAAAATATGATGTACGCTTTTTTTTCCAGAGTAAGCAATTTTTTTAAAAAAATTTTATTTTCCTGCTTGTACAATGTATTTTCTGTTTTTTTTTTAAATTTAATTTTAATATTTTAATATATCCATATGAATTCTAAATTAAACTAATGCTTTCTTCTGTTTTGTAAAGTAAATATATTTTTAAGATTTATATAAAATAAATTATGTTATGTGTTTTTATTCAAATAAAACTAAAATAAGGCATTACTATTATATACAACACACTATATATATATATATATCACTCAAACTTTTTTTAAAACCTATTTTTGGGGGTATTTCAGACTTCTGTACAGTTTTCTGATTTTAATCTTGTGATCATTATAACAGTGTAAGGGCTGAAATAACATAGGTTTCTTTTAATATAAAAGCTTTTAAAATATTAAATTCATTAAATACACACTAGAATGTAAAATTAATAAAAAACAAGTTCAGAATTTTAAATTTGGCCTTTGTGATGCACATGTTCGCATAAGACTATGTATGTGTACTCAATATAGGCAAAACAGAGGCTCTAGGTGCCAGCTTCTTTACACAGAGCGATGAACTCGCAGACCCTTCATTTTATAACAGGAATCACGAGATTGGTTCTCTAAATTAAACATAAATTTAGGTGAAGTGATCTTTAAGAATAGGTTATTTTAGTTTGGGGAGGGGGATTTGAAACGTTTCAGATTTTAACGGTCTTCCAAAAGGGTTTGTTAAGGTTTTTTCCTAAAGGGTTTGTTAAGGTTCTCTGTATGATCTCTTACTGAGCTATGAGTCTGCTATTACACTCACACCTACCAGCTCCCTTTGTTTTCTCTTTAGCCGTATTATTAAGCATTTTCTTTGCACTTACACCATATACAATTAAACAGCAAAATTCTGAAAATTTTAAAAGCAACATAGGAATAAACATTTAGAATTCTTGATACAGCATTAAGTGTTGATATAAATTTTTCTGTTTTTTTTTTCAGTCCTCTTTCAATTTAGCAACACATTATACTCATCATTCACACAAAAACTATTCTGACCTCTTTCAGCATCACAAGGAGTTTGTCCCTACTGTTGACAGATTGCTGCCATAGTTAAGCAGGGTGATGGCAGCATCGTAGCTGTTGTTCATCTTATATTCCGCACAGATTTTTGTTTAAGATGACCCTGTAGACATTCTATTGTCTGAGTGTAGGTACCATTAGCAGGAACAATGATAACCATTAGGTAGATTTATCCATGTTGGTCTAGAATCCTGTGAATTGGCCTCTCTTCACTGTAAATAATTGTTCCTCATTCCACTTCTCTCTGTATAATTGGAAGTAGTATCAGTCTGTTTTATAATTTAACTGCAAAATGCCATCTCTGTAGCATCATTGTCATTGATACATGACATCATGAGAAATTAAAAACCCAAATGCCCCTCAGTGCTATTTCCTTGGTTTCAGATGTTTCGTATAGCCTCTGCAACTGATCTCACTTCCACTTTATTATATCACAAAGCCTATACATTATTACAATAAATCTAATTATGTATACTAACCCAAGTCAAATTAAAAGGCATTCTTTATAGCAATCACAGCAACAACTGCTACCCTGTAGTATCATATAACTTCTAATTAAAATATTGATAAGGAATACATTTAGAAGTCTGAAGAAGATATAATGAAAACTCTTTAGTTTAAATTTATTTCTTTGAAGAACTTTTCAAAGAGAAAAGTCATTTTTTTATCACAATAATAAAAATGTATGAATATTAGAATATGAAAAAATGTATAGTTCATGTATCCTAATTTGAATTTATGCTAATATTACCAGTGGAACTTTTTTTTTTTGTTTTACATCTTGTATTATATATGATATATATTATTTATATAGTTGGGTATCCTATAAGTAATATGGAAATCTGTAAGAACTTTCCACCACCAGGACCTTCTTCACAGATTGATGCAACCACAACTCAGTATTCACCAAAGTATGTGTAATTCTTGTTAGCATTATAATTAATTGTAATTTATATGTGTTCTTTATTTTAATGTATAAATTTTTTGATAGATTATTCTTGTATGAATAACTGTGCTTAATAAATCTGATACTTGTTTGCTACTTTTTGAATCACATGCAATAAACCTTCTTTCACTATGGTAACTAATTTATGAAAGCTGTTACCTATGTGAAGTTTTCATTAACTAACTTTTTTTTAATTAAATGGATTAAGTCACTCCTGGATCACAGATGATTTCTAATTTAAACTTTTATACAAATACTTTGATTAAAGCTCATAACAAATAATGGGGCATCTGAAAAATTCTGCATTTTTTTAAAAATAATAAATGCAAATGAAGCAATAATAAACATAAAAAAATTTCATTAAATCCCATAAGTGCTATTTTGTCCTCTTTTTATTATCTCTTCAACAATTGAAAAATTCCTTTTTAAAAAAGTGATTAAGTTTATTTGTAAAGAAGTTATTTAAATGCTGTTTAACATTCTCCAAAGAAGTGAATTCCAGGCCTTTTGTAGAATTTGGAAGTGACCTGAAGAGATGAAATACAAGGGGTCAAGGCCTGGTGAATATGGCAGTGGTACAAAATAACCCAGGCATACTCAATAAGCTTGATCTGATTTCATCAAAATGTGGGGCTCATGATGAATGATAACACTTTGATGGTTGGTTAAAACTGTCGTTTGATAACAGTATTTTTCTGAATTTCTTTGATTTGGTAGCAAGAGTTCAAAGTATACAGTTTCTGTGTAGTCCCACCATACACAAACTATCGCATTTTTGGGATGCAACCTCCCTCTTGACATTGAATTTCCATCTTGGATTCTCTGTAAATCAAAAATCATATTATATTTGTTCCCTTTGCCATGTAAATGAAACATGCCTTCATCATAGAACACGAGTCTGCCTTTGAAATGATCTATGCTAAATTTCATCCATTTAATTTTTCAGTAATGCCCGTGATTTGTCAGATTTGTAAGACTTGAACTGCAAAAGTTTGTGTCACACACGCCATAATTATGCTTACCTATCTGTTATTATGATGCGTGCACTTTGTGAGGCTTCAAGGCTAAATGGCACACATGCTTTCTGCCATTCCATTATTGACTTAACATATGCTTAGTTACTGACCTTGGCAAATATCAGAACTTTTGCACTTTTTGACCAGAATTGAAATTGTTGTCAATCGAGTGAAGTCGTGCGACCCCAAAAACTTCATCATGCTCAACCACTGGTTATGTAAATGATGAATTTTACTTAGGGTTATCAAAGCATTATTGCGAAAGATGTGAAATGGGAAAAAATGTGTTTCAGGTGCAAAGAGTGTAACTGCAGTATTTTTGTGTGAGTGATTGCAGAAAGTGTGAAGAAAATTGTATAAAACTGAACTAACATGCTTAAAGACCAGGGAATTAACTTAAGCTCACTTATAAAAGGACAACTGTAAAATCCACAGATTTAAAATTTTTCCCCAGATTAAAAAAGCTCCCATGTGAACACCGACTTCCTTTCATGAAAGGGGTTCTTTCATGGAAGCTGTTCAAAGATTGAGTAAAATTAATATCTTAGAGGAATAGCAAATCTTCCAAAACAATGGATCATGATTGTTGTTGTAAAGCAAGGTATTTACACAGAAAGAACGTAAGCAGAAACCATCTGAAATAAAATTAACTGGAGCAAAACGCATTTGAGAACATTAATTTTAAATTACCCTCATATAAGTAAAATATGTGTTATTCTGATGCCTATTATCTGCTCTGAAAATAACATGACTGTGATAGTAATTGGCAGAAATAGAATTATTTGCAATTCTGTATGTTTTTCTGATGATAAATGTGTGGCAGAAAGTTTGAAATAAATTAAATTGTTACGTACCTAATATACTTTCAGAAGGCAAATTAGTAGTTAATAAAAAAAGCATCATTGCATTATTTCTATTTCAAAATGCAATTACATGTCAAAAATTAAGCTACTGTGTATCGAGAGCAAGTCGCATTTAAAGTGCCGAAGAGCCGCAAGGTTGTGAGCCACATGCTGCTCTCTAGCCATAGTTTGGTCATGCCTGATATATACTATTATTCAGAAAACTTTGTGTTTCTTTTCAGCTAAAGCCATAAAACTTTATTTCATTTTATTAATTTGGCATGTTTTCTTTATGCCAGTCATCATCAGTTTGGTTTGGCTTTGTTCTTGACATAATCATGCTTTTCATGTAATCATTTTTTTTTTAAACCTAAATGAATTTTTACAGTTTAGGATTTGCCAGGAAATGGACAAACATCTGTCCTGTTTCTTCAAGAAAGAGATATTCAGCGCAAAGAAAGATTATATTTGAAGCGCCTTAGGAAATTAAAATGTGTCTTAAAGCTGAAAGGGCTACATATTCTGAATTTAAAACCATATTACAGATTTAATAATTTAATTTACAGATTTATTAATTTATCTACATAATAATATGTACATTAAATGTTAATTTTATTTCCATCATATCTAAAAGCATTTTATGAGTAAAATTTTCCTTCATGACTCAGGATTTTCTCACCATAAAAGGATAAGAAAATTGCAAAATAAAATCAGCCAAAAGATATAAAATTTAGAATATCTGATTAAATGCTAACATATTTTACAGCAGAATCATATTTTCATAAATAGTCCAGTAAGCGTAATCATGCAATTAGAAAAGGTAATTAGTTTTTTCAAAATGGCATCACTGCATAGCACAGAACCTCTTAAAAACTCCCAGTTTTCCATATTTCAAGTAGCTCTGTTGTTGTATCTTAATATTAGCTTTTATTTCTGTATTGTGACTAATCCTGTTGTTCTGATTTGACCATAGTCCATTTATCGTGGCCAAGATGGAAAAGGTGCCACCTGCCATTGGTAAAGGTATTGGGTATCTTATAGGTGACAGTATGGTTTTGTACAGCTTCAACTAAATTTTAATGGAAAACACTCTAGGTAACAGATCCAAGGGTGTGCTGCTCCTCATCCCCTACCATCAGTTTCTTAAAGGGGACTTTTGGTTGGACAGTATTTTAAGTGTTTCCATGCCACTAAGACAGTATACATTTACGAACAGGTCTAGCACCAGTATTTTTGGCACACTAAGACCGTGTTTCCCAACCAGCATGCTCCAAAAAATTAGCCTACTAATATACTAATATCTCTAGCCTAATATTAGAACTAAGCCTACTAATATTTGAATACCTAAATGAACTTAATGAGAAAATGCTAGGACTGCTTGAGAATGAAATAACTTGCACAGACAAAATTAATGGATTCAGAAAGAAAATTCTATTTTGGAAAAATATGAAGAAAAATGGTTCTCTTGAAACAGCTGTGTTCTGGTGTGGTAACTCAGATCCTAAAACAAACTGATAGAACTTGTAAATCAACACTTGTGCATGTTTGAGAGAATGCTTCATCAGTATTTTGAATTAACTAACACAAAGAAATTTGACTGGGTTTGAAGTCCATTTGCATCTTCATTAGATCATATGATGTTCGATTTTTCATTGAAAGAAAATGATTTAAAAAGTGATCGTACCCTTGAAATTGAGCTTAAGGATGTTCCATTATCTCAGTTCTGAGTAATTACAAAAAAGGAATTTCCATCCATCAGTGAAAAAGCTATAAACATTCTTTTCCCATTTGCTATATCATATGTATGTGAATAAAGCTTCTCATTTAAGCTCATTATCAAGAATTTACAAGAATTCGTCATTGAAAAGGCTTGATTATTAATTCTATATAGCTGTTTTACCATAGATCCTGATACAAAAAAGTTGAGTTTCCAAAAGCTAGCCCAAGTATTTTATAGAAATAAGAAAGTAATATATATATTAAATGTTGGCAAAGAATAGTGTAGGTATTTAAATTAATACCTAAAATGATTTACTTTTTTATTATTATTACCATATTTACACAATCGGTAATTCTTTTGTGTAGTAATTAATATTATTGTAAAGTTTTAGAAGTATTTAATCCATTTGATTGTTCTTGTGTTTTGGATAATGTTAATGTGTTGTTTCAGTTTATTTGTTATTTTGTTGAATTTTGTGTAATAATTTTAGTATATAATTTTGTATAATTTGCAACCTCATATTGTATTTGTAGACATTTATTTCTTGTACAAAACTGTAGATCTTGTAATTCTGAATTGATTAATGTTTAAAATATAATTTGAAATATGGGCAAGAATTTCATTTATAAGCTTTGATAGCAAGTGCCATGGTAACAATTCTGTTTTTGGTAAATCAAATTTTCAAAATTCTAGGAATGATTTTTCTTTAAGCTTGTACAAGGCCAGGTAATTCTGTAACCACCAACATAAAATCTGTAACCATCTGCATAAATACAGATGTGATAGCCTGTAGTCAGTTTAGTTCTGAGTTAATTCAGAATGCAATCAAAGAGTTAGCTATGCGAATTATGAATTGTGTTTTAGAGTTTACTCTTTAAGTAATATTGATAATCTTTGATATTTCTAGTGTATTAAGGAGGATTTGTCTTATCTCTTATGTTGTCCTTAAATTTGTGGCAGTCCTGAGGCATATTCTTGTTTGTGCTTTGGTCTTTTTTTTTTTCTTGCTAGTGTTGCTATCTGTTAACACAGATAGAAGATGCTGCGCATGAAATCCCCTTATTCTACTAGATAATTCAATCATAGGTCTGCTTTGTGTGAAATAAATACTTTAGTACTGTCAGAAAAGTGCACTGTACAATAGTTTTGGATATTTCAACTGTTTTAAGGTGTGAGCACCTAATAAGCCCTCAGGATTGCTAAAGACTTGAACTCAAGCAAGCAATTTTTAATGTGATAAGAGGGAATTTGACTGGTTGCTATTTATTGAGCTTGTGTACTTTATTAGCTCTGTAGCTGATGTGATAGATTGTTGCTTTGGTGGGCTGCGACCAAAGAATGTGGGTGTGCCTAATTGAGCATGATGCAATGACATGGGGAGGTCCCCTCAAGTAAGCAGAAGTGCATATTTGAGGTCATTCACTTTCACAGTCCCGAAATGTTATGCTTACTTGTAAATCACATGCTGCTTGCTCATGTCTTCATCTATTAGCATAGATGAGAAGGTGCAAGATGCATACATCTATGCTACATATGGCATGCAATTTCCCATATCCTTCAAGATGGCCGTTCATTAGAGTTTGATCACAGATTTCCTGAGTTAAATATTTTGATGCTATTGCAAAACTGCACCTGTGCAATAGTTTCAGTTATTTGAATTGTTGCATGGTCCGACTCTCTGACTGGTCTTTGTAATCATTGCAAGTTATTTACAGCTGTCAGTTTTAATTAAATATTAAGTTGTTAGTTTCTTCATGCTTATTTTTCATGGTTATTGAAGAGATCTGAATTTAACTGTTGCTGTGAAAACAGCTTAGCTGGTGCACTTCAGATTTTGGTACCATAGGCAGCTAGCTGCATATGTTGCCTTATTCTTGATGCTGGCCCTGTTTCAAGCATCTATGTCTTCACTGAGATTCAAACCCAACCCTAGTTTGAAGACCTTATAATCATAAGTGTGAGATAAATATCATAATCATCCATGGCATATTTGCCCATCTATAGAACAAGTCTATCTATAGAATTAAAGAAGAAATATTACCACAAAAAACAAAGCAATTGAAACAACTTACATTAAAAGAAATGTTTAATAAAGCAAACAAATAAATATTGAGTCTTTTTTTTTAAATTCCTTTAAGATCATAAATGCTTCATTTCAAAACCCACTATTTCATATTTTTAATTTTGTAATTTCTATATGTTATCTGACTAGACTTAAACTGCTTATCCATATCCAGAAAAATCCCCAGTCTAGAATCACTGAATCCAGATCTCAAACTTCGTACTGTATGTGTATTTTTCAAGTTTTGGGAAGGAGATGAGAGAAAATCATCCTCTAGCGATGGTGAAAAGTGTATACCAGACAAAAAAAGTTGAAAACCTCTGCTGTAGGTGGGGTGTTGTTTGATATATCTATTCATAAGTCTTCTCAAGAAATTTGTGCCATCCAAAGGGAGATATGACTTGATCCATCTGGAGTATTCTTGGTCAAGTTTGTGATAAAACTTAGGTAGATAGTCCTTGTGTGCTTTGCCTACATTAAATGACCCAATCTAATCCAATATTCAAAACCTCTCATTAACAGCCAGATTAAAACTGATAACCAGAGCATGAGTCTGAAGCATTCATATCATAAAGTATATTATGCACATTCTTTTTTTGGCGGGGATCTTTCAGAGATAAAAGGAATGAGTTATAAAGAATTATCACATTGCTCCATACATGTGTTGATTCTATAAATGATAATACATCCCACAATTGGAAGATCCATAGTTTGAATCTTAGAGAGAGCATAACTGATTTTTATGTCTCCTGCTCCAAAACACTCTAATGTCTTTACAATGACACCTAAACTAAAATGCAGTAGATGATAATTTGTCATCACCTGAATTTGATTAGCTGGGTCTCGTGCTTTTTCTCAGTTGCCCTTTAAGTGGGGAAAGTATAAGAAATATAAAGCATTCTGCTCCAAGTGTGCTTATGTAGTATAAAGGTAACTTACGTAGTATAAGTGGTAGCATGACTAGCTGACAGTTGTAAAATACATTATTTGAATCTTGGACATAATTGATTTTTCATTTCTTGGTCTAAAAAATGTAATGTCTCTTCAAGTGATTTTTTTCGTTAGTTGATTTTTGTATTGTTAGTATCAATAAATATCCTATAATTTAATGGTAACAAATATTGTTCTTGTTTAGGCAAAATCTGTTATCTCAACTTAGTAATAAAGTATCAAACACAAGTTCAATATACATTGTGGGTCATTCTAATGATGATCAGAAGCCTACTTCCTTATATCCTGGAGATGCAACTTTTCCTAAATATGACAAGCAGCCTTCTAATAGGGAAGATCTTAAATCCACTAGAAGGGAAGATAAGCAAAATTCCAACACTGCTGAAGCAAAATATGATTCCAATAAAAATTGTCATCAAGAAAAAGCAAGACCGTATAGGCCTAAAGATAGTATGAAAGTAAGTAGTTATAAATCAAGTGACAAATCTAGTTTTGTATCTCGTAATAAGCTTGGCATAGACGAAAAGTTAAGTGGAAGTGAGAGTTCATCTCATCATTTGAGGTCTGTCAAAGAGAGAGAACATCGTATCTCATGGACTTCTTACAGAGACAAACATTCACACCGATCAGGAAGATCTAGATCTCGAGAAAAACAGAGAAGCAATAGTTCTGAGAGGCATGACAGAAAGCATACTGTTTATCACTTAAAAAGCAGAAGTCAAGAAAGGAGTTCCGTAAGTCGAGAAAGAATTTCTAGAAGTCGTGATAGAACTTCAAGAAGTCGAGAAAGAATTTCTAGAAGTCGTGATAGAACTTCCAGAAGTCGAGAAAGAATTTCTAGAAGTCGTGATAGAACTTCCAGAAGTTGTAATAGAACTTCAAGAAGTCGAGAAAGAATTTCCAGAAGTTGTGAAAGAGCTTCAAAAAGTCAAGAAAAAATATCCAGAAATCACGATAGAACTTCAAAAAGTCAAGAAAGAATTTCCAAAATTCCCAGAAATGTTGATAGAATTTCAAGAAGTCGAGATTCCAGAAGTCGTAGTAGAACTTCCAGAAGTCGAGAAAGAATTTCCAGAAGTCGTGATAGAACTTCCAGAAGTCGAGAAAGAATTTCCACCAGTCGTGGTAGAACTTCCAGAAGCCGAGAAAGAATTTCCACCAGTCGTGATAGAACTTCAAGAAGCCGAGAAAGAATTTCCAGAAGTCGAGAAACATTTTCCAGAAATCGTGGAACAATTTCCAGAAGTTATGAAAGATATTCCAGAAGTAAAGAAAGGGTGAAAAGAGAAAGCAAATCTGAAAGACATAGCAGCAAAGAGAAGGAAAAGTATGTATATCATATGAAGTGCTTCCTTTTTGTTTAAATTATTAAAATCTGTGTAATATTGTTGTCTTTTGTGTATGTTCAGTTTATAAGCTTCTGCATAAATAATGTGGTTTATACAGGCTGTAAATAATTTTAACCAGATGTTTAAAAATCAGTGGTTTAATTCAATGGATTTAAAAAAAAAATCTATAAAAATCGAATACTTTTCAATTTTTTAAATGACGGGAAGAAAATATGTTGAAAATTAAAGACTGAAATAATCTGTAATGACTTTAAAATGCAAAAAATAGAAGCTTTTTAAAAAGGTAAAATTGTTTAAAATATTTTAAGCAAGTCATGCTAATATAGTGCAAAAAAAGACATATCACTTCTATGTCTGTCTAATCTCAGGAACAACTTTGATAGTGAATGCACTGATTCAAAACACATGGTGCATGTTGAAGTAAAATGTTGTAAAAACACCATCTCCTGAAAAATAAAATAGATCATTAAGCAGTTAAATATTTTTATTATGCAAATGCATCATTTCATAGTGTATAACACTCTCATTTCATAAAATTATAGAGATGCTGCATCTTGGATGTGAGACTCCATCTAAAAGTGACTTGAAGTATTAAATTATTAAATGATATATATGAAGAAAGATAAATGCAGTAACATAATCTAATTAATCAAACAGTATGTATGTTGTTAGACAGTTTGTCTAATATCTATAATCAATCAATAATCTGCATATGTGTTTATATAATAGATGAATCTATATATTTAGTGCAAGCTATTGATATTTCAGTATTGTCCCATACTGATATTGTGATAAGTTACTTCTGCTTGCTATTGATACCATTAAAAAAAAGCTTAAAACAAATTTAAATGTAGCAAAATTTGTACCAATAAACCAATAATACAACAAAACAGAAAAGAATTAGAAAACAATTTGTGTTTGATATATTATTGTTGTTCAGCAAATACACTAAATTTATGGGTCAAAGATTAAAATGTATCTAATGTTACTGATCATGTTATTCATCATAAAATATTTTTGAAATTACGAGCATATCTGAGTCAAATTTAATGGAACTGATTTAAATATACCATCTGAAGTTGCTAAAGTTTGGAAACAACTTAAAAAATCTGGATAAAGCATGCATAAATTATTTAAAATACAATATTAACAAGCACCCTCTTCAGCACACTTTTTAGTAAATATTTTATCATGAAATTATGAAACTGAAGCCTTTCGAGTAACTGAAAAGAAACCATTGGAATTAGTAAAAGAAAAATATTCTGACTGTGTATTGTTTAGTATTACATTAAAATTTATAGTGTGCTCTGCCTTTCTGTGGTATCTTATTTGAAAATAAGGTAGTGAGCGACCACACTTGAGTGATGGAAATCAATAGCTCTTAGAAGGTATTGCTTAGGAGAAAAAAGGCTGAATATTATTGGAATGTTAAGCATAACAAGAACTTCATCTACAGATAGGGATTAAAATAATGTTTTCTGCTTTTGGAATTATGCACAACAAGTAGAGAAAGTGGTTGAAAAAGCAATAAAGCTTAGTAAAAAAATGGAATTCAAATAAAATCACTCATCAAAAGTGAAATTGCAATGCCATAAAGGAATGCATGTAGCAGTGTGAAAATAACAGGATCAATAGATGTCTGAGACATATGGAAATTATTAAATTCATATGTGCATCTGGTCACATGATAACCAGTTTCTTTATATAAATACCAGTAGCTGGCTCACTGTGTATATGCTATCAATAACAGATTGTTGTAAAGGAACTATTAAAGAAGGATAGAAAGTGGCATAGAGACAATAGCTAGCTGAATCCAACTGTTTACATGTGAGGAACAAGAATGATGACCTATCCTAGAACTGCATGACCTCTGTTTTTTTGATGCACACCAGTGGTTGATGCATGCCGATTGACAAGTGGTGTTACATTGGATGTAAATACAATTCAAGCATGTGTAGCACAATAGACACAAGACCATCTGAGAACATGGTAAAGAGGTATGTATCATCCAGGGGCACGTTAAGATTGCACTGACAGACAAATTCAGTGAATGTTTGGTGGGGACCTATTTGCCACAGCAAGTCATATTTAAACCTACCTACCATTATCAGAAGGGGCAGTTGTCTCCTGCCAAACCATCTGTAATAGGTTGCATGAGGCAAGTATGTGCTCATGGCTGCCAGCCACTGGGATTCCTTTAATCACTTGACACTGGGGTGCTCATCTGGCTTGGTGTTGACGTTATCGTTTGTAGAGGAACAATTGGCATCATGTATTGTTTTCAGGCAAATCCCGATTTTGTTTGTGGAGGAATGTCTTTCTGGGACATGTGTGGTGGCTTCCCGGCGAGTGTTACCTGCCAGCCCATATCATCAGTCATCACACGGGCCCCAACATCAGTCTTCATGATTTTGGGGTGGCATCATATTTGGACAGCGGACAACTCTTGTGCACATTACTGGCAGTTGAACATTGGGCCAGTACAGGTTGCAGTGGTTATGCCTGTGGTGAGCCAATTGTGCAGGCTGCCCTCGAAATGTTATTCCAGCGGAACAATGCCTGGCCTCTTGTCACACATTGCACTCTAAACAGCCTCAATAGAACTGACATCTTTCCCTGCCTGGCAACCTCACCCGATCTCTCTCCCATCGAGCATGTGTGGGCTGCCATAGGACATGTGGTACACAGGGCACCTCAGGTGAATACCATAGAGGAATTGAGAGCTGCAGTGGATTCGGTTTGCCAAGAAAAATCTCGAGAGACCATTAATAGCTTCATAGACAACATGCCTCGCCATTTAGGGGCCTGTATAGCTGCCCGTGGTGGCCGCATTGGTTACAGAATAAACAGTTTAATTTTTCATATCTTTGAATCTTTAATGATCATCATATGTGTCTTATCTCTACCAATCCTGTTATTTTCACATTGCTACGTGCATTCCTTCATGATGTGCAATTTCAGTTTTGATAAGTGTTCCTTCAATATTCCTTTGGTTATGCTTTATGATTGTTTATTTGTATTTATATAAAAGATATAGCAGCAAGATTTTTTTTATTTATTAGTGTTTATATGCACACCAATGTACACTAATCAAATAGACGAATGGCGAGGCCTACGCCTTTAAGCACACATCTAATGACGTGTCTAAATGCCACATCTGAATTTCTGCAAGTGGTGGTTCAGTTATTATTCTATGATCAAAATACTCAGTCTAGTTTTTAAAGGGATTTATTAAAATACTAAGCAATTAATCTAGTCTAGAATCGAATCTAATGTTGCATCTCATGAGCAATGTTCGATCTGGGTCATTACAAATCGAAAGTCAAGTTCTCACTGTTGCCATTCAGAGGCAGAGAAAAGTATGTTTCTAATCAAGATGGAACATTGGCAGAGGAAAGTTTCTAGTCAAACCGGAACAATTAGTATATTTGCATATTAAGTTTATACTTAAGTGATGAAAGTGACTAGTGCCAAAAAGCTGCCAAGATATTTTGTTGCATTTTAGGCTTCTAATTGATAAAGTTACATACAATTCATATTGTCTCTAATTATTATTATTTAATTTACATGTAAAATATGTGCTATGTTTCTATCATATAATTAGAGTTTAATAACTTTGAAAGCCTTCAGTGGTAATCATTTATTAAATTGGAAAAATGTAAAAAAATTCTGATTTAATTAAAAAATGATTAGCTTATTTATTTATATATTTTTTTTACTCTGTGGTTTATACTCTAATTTTAGTCTGAGAAATATACTTTGTTTCTAAGAAAGAAATTTAAATAAAGAGTTAAAAATTTTGAATCAAGTATTTATATATAGAGAGATAAATATTTATTTTGTAATGCATTATTAGCATGTATAATATATAAATATTATAAGCTATGTATATGATAAGATAAAAGTTCTGCTTAGTTTGGAACCTGGGATTGTGTAGAGTATAGTATTTTGCAGATTTCTAGTCATAAATTATCAGTAGTCAAGAATTTCCTTAAATTTTGATGGGAAAAAAAAGGGTAATAAATAAATTCAATAAAACACATAAAAGCAAATACCCCCCTTTTTTACATTTTTATAGAAAAATATACATTAAATATATTATAATTTTGTATAAAAAAATAAAAAGCATTTAAAATTTATTTGTTACATTTTTCAAACTTCTGTTTTACAGTAGTTTGAGTCCTACTGTGAGTTTTGATCATAATTAAAGTTAAAAACTCTAGCTGCTGCAGTCATATCTGATTAAAAGAACATGAATCTGCACATCAAGTGAGTTGTAAATTTAGCAACTTTTAGCAACAGTTATAAGAGTGATAAACAATAGAATATAGTACCTTGCTTGAATTTTGAATAAAATATCATTAAAGCTATTAACATATCCTTAACTGAACTGCAGTTTTAACGGACAGTCATTGGTACTTAAGTATTACCCATCGACCGTGAAAGTTGGCTGCCACTGAACCATGAAAATTGGCAGAGATTTTACCAAAGTTGCACTTGCCATTCCTGCAGAATTCTGAAGAAACAGATGCCTATTTATTATATAAACAATAAGTATTTGACCTGCATTATTTTTGTACTTCGTAAAAAGGCTTTCATCAGTTTCTACTATTTTGTTCCAGAAACTCTGTAAAAGCTAAGAGTATTAATTTCCCTCAGGTAGGTGTCTAATATATTACTGTTTTATCAGCCATATTTGGCTGACCATATCTGCTCCATTAATACACATTTTTTTTTATGGTAGGATCCAGTAACTTTGAAAATAATTCATTGCTTGTTACTTGCAGGTCCTAAATTGTAATTACTTTTTTCAAACTGTGAGAAAAAAATACAGCAATGGCAATTAATTTATGTCATTGTTCATAAAAACAAAATGTGGCTTACTGAGAAATAATTGAAGTTACGTCAAACAAAATGCAGATGTTGTGCGTGTGTTGGTACATCATACTTATTCATAATCCAAGGTAAATCACAGTGTTTGGTCTGAGTTTCATGGTTGATAGGATAATACATAAATACCAAGTCATTTAATGTTATCATTTTAACTCTTCTTATTATTCTTTTTTTTTTTTTTTTTTTTTTTTTTTTTTTTTTTTTTTTTTTTTTTACTTCCATGAGATTTTTTTTCTTGCTTTCTAATTAATAAGTAGCAGAAAATGTCTTCCCTTTATCAGCATTGCCCTTTGTCAGGATGTTATTTGTTACATATTTCCAATTTTTAATTCAAAACTTTTATCAGTTTTCCTGTTTTATGAATTGCAAATTTTACTGTTCACATGTAAGAGAGACTGTGGATGTTAGGCCAGCAAATTTTTAGTCTTTTAATGCATTTCCAAAATTTATGTAATAATCTTCTTATATAACCTACTCTCATAATAATTTGTTTTTTTTTTGGCAGCTATATATAATTACACCATAGTTTTTCCTAGTATAATTAATTATAATAGTTCAAGATCAAAAATTCACATGGCTTGGGAGCAGAGGTTGTGCAAATTGTAGTTTGCAGATTTTAAATTGCAAAAGAAAAATCATTTAAGCTGAAAGGATTAAACAAAATAAATAAAAACAAGAGTAAACTAAAACAAATTAAGGAAAGTGCATCAAAGCAATTAATTTCTTTTCATCTCTTTATTGGGTAAATATCAAGTGTACAAAAATAAAGTAAGGACAAAAAAAGCATATGACATTTTAAGATATCATAGATTGATGATGCCATCCCCTAAAGTTATGCATAGTCATCACTTTTTCATCTTGCTTGATATGCAGCTTTGTTTTAGAAAGTTCCTAATATTTTTTCTGCCAAACCCAGATTTTCATCAAATGTCATTTTTTGCTTGGGGAATGTTTCTAACATCATTTTTATGATCAGGATGTACTTCTATTGGCTTTAAAATGCTGTCAGTGGTTTAAACACCAAACACTGTTGGTGTTTTTTAGGGAGAAGGGTTTTTTTTCCCATTCAAATCATAGCATTTGGTACATTTTTTGTTATGGCATATTTCCTTGATGACACTTTGGTTTGGCTTCTTCTCTGGTAATAATTATCTTTATAGACATCAATTGTGTTTTTCATCTAATAATAGTTTTTTTTAAATTTTATTTTAAATAGTGCAATGGATTACTAGATCATTCTTATCATTTCTTTAATCTGCACAATAGATGTCATGTCCACTCTGTTGAGTACGTGTGGAATAGTGCAGAGTGGTGCAATAAATGACAAAGAGGCACTGCCAGCTAACATTTAAATTCCAATTTAATTGAATTAAGCCTCATTTCATGCATTGCAAAGGAGAAATATTCTCTTTGTTTTATTGGATGCCTGCTATTAATGCCTTTTTTTTATTTTATGCGATTATTTTTGCTACTTACATAATTATCAACTATGAAACTGCTCCCAAGTAGCGCAATTGAGAACCAATTAGAGATAGGCAGCTTATAACAACATACTCATAACATTTGCTTTTTTGTTTCATGTAACCCCAACTAATGTTTGGTAAGCCACCTTTTGTTTTTATGAGCAAAGCTATTAATGAACTACTTTTACTGCATTTTCTTCCTTACATTTAATAAAAAAAAGGGAGGTGAGAAAGATTAAAATTTGAGACCTGTTTTGAAAGTTATGAAATCATATAATCAAAAATGAGTGTATTATTGAACACAGTAAGCTACTTTATTTTAAAACAGATTGACTATGATGAAGCATCATTAAAAAATAGTGTCTAGAGAATATATATTTAAAAAGGAACATGGTTTGAAGACTGTAGAATCATTATTTGTGACTGCAGACTGATTCACTTACAGCTGGTTAAAAGAATTAACATCTGTTAAATGCGGAAATGAACAGATGGGTATGGCAACAAAAGAGTAATAAACTAGAACAAATACTTGCAAGAAATTTGTATTTGTGGCATTCATTAAAATGTAGGATTTGTACTTGTATAATTCTTTAGAATGGAGCTTCTGGTATAACTGGAGGATCTAACAAAATGGTAAAGCTTGACAAAAGAAGCAAGTCATATACTGATTGTTTATTAAATAAAAAGTGTCAGTTCCTTAAATATTCTGCAGGAAAGATTTGTGGGATTTCCACAGACTTTTATGGTTCAATGATGGCTCATTTTCACAATCGTTGCAAAAATATATGCCTTCCTTTTTTAGTGCAGTGGTCATTACTTACTGTTATTTTTTATTTTAGTTTTGCATATTTAGTTAAAGTGCAATAAACATAAGTATACTATATTTTTTTTCTGTATTTGTTTTTATTTCAAAAGAGGGTTTCTGGGATGAATCCAGCAGAAATCAAAGGGGGGGATATTACAAGTTGGAGGAGGTTTGGGAAAAAAAAAACGTGTTGTATCAAGTTGAAGTTGGGAGAAAAGAAATACTTTTTTTTGTTAGTGGCCAATACCATTAACTGGATCCTAAATGCAGAATATTAACAACTGTCACATTTTATTTAATTAAAAAGCAATATGATCTATGATCAATATGCTTTTAAAGAATAATGGTGAAATCATTTTCAGTGTTTTAAATCCTGTGCAAGTACATTTTGATCATGATAATGATATAAAACTACATAACAATAAGATATGTCTCTACTGAAAACTTGGCCATAAATTACGCCACACATTTCAAAACAGAAATTTTTAATTCTAACATTTGTAGTTTTATGATTTTACTAATAGTGAATTTTATTATTTATTGTAATATGCTTATTGTTTCATTTAATGTATTATTGAAATCCAGTATTTGTGGTGCTGAAGAACAATAAAAATACTGGAGCAGTTCTTTTATTGTTCTCAAAGAACAAGAACTCTAAGGTAGTTTATGCTGTTGTTTCAGAATCATTTTACTAAAAGCATGTATGAATTGTAAAACATATTTATAGTTGTAATTTAATGATTTTCGCATTTATTTTTTTCTCTCTTTGTTATATAGAATTAATATTAAAAAGGAAAAAAGGGACCGATCTCGAAGTCCACATCGAGTTAAAAGTGAAATACCTGAGGATCGACCATCTCTGAGTACAAAAGCTAGCAAATTTGTATGCTCTTCTTCAGCTGAATGTTTTTATACAAAAGTAGAAGAGGTAAATTAGCATTTGAGCTTCATGCATTTGTTAGTGTTAATATTTTAAAATTATTATAATTATATTAATATTTATATGTGATAATTTATTATGGTATTTTCAGCAAGATGCCACTTATCGCCAAATGTAAATGTTGGCATGAAATCATAATGGACATAGGAATGACAGCCTTTTAAAGGTATATGTATGTTACTGTAAAAGACCAAAATATGGAGAATGTTGACATTCTGTGATAAATGTCAACATCCACCAAGCCGTTTGGTGTATGTCCGAAATATTTGCTAAATATCCTTATTTCTCACTTACTCCGGCAAATATTGCCAGTCGCTATGCATTGATGGTGAATGTTAAATAAAAATAGTTTTGTTACATTTTTAAATCATACTTTATTATTAAAACATATTATGATATATGTCAAAATAGGAAAAAGCTTAAATAATAGCACATGTAAATAAACTGTTGAGCATAAAAAGAGCTGTACATTCTGAATGAAAAACGAAAATGACACCAATAATAAACTTACTTAATTAGGTGATTGATAATATGCAGTTTTATTTATTGCAGCAGCTACTGGTGAGGTCTGAACGTAAAGGGTGAAATGCAGAAATCTGCAAATAAGAATGCTTGGACTTTATTAATTCCTTGTTATACAGTATTTTATTCCTAGTTGCAGTTGATAAAGTTCTTTCAGTGTGTATTCTTGACACGAAACATGAAGCCCAGAAACATGAGTAAATTGAGTAGGTATCAAAAAAGGAATGTGTGAACCTTCAAACCAAGTTCTGCTCTGCAAAGCTTTCTTTATGTGGTGTAATCTTTCATTGCAGTGCCATTTTAGTACTTCTGTTTATCAGTTTATAATTTCATTTTCATTTTATGGTTTTTCAAACAGTCTTTTAACATGGATTATGTCTTTGTCTTGAAAAAATTTATCTGCAACATTTTATTACTCGGAATTTACCAAATAGTATGATGCATATTGATTCTTAAGGGGAGGAATCAATGCTTTATCCTCTCCCTAAAAAAAATTTCAGATAGGAAAAGTTTCTGGATTAAATATCTTTCATAGTGATATTATTGCATAACTGTTCTTGAAGTAAAGTAGACAGGTTAGCATATCTGGCAATTTGGTGTACAATTTTTGACTGGTGTCTCATTAACTGTGAAGTATCATTTTTATGATAAACCTTCCGAGTTTTCATTTTCATTCATGAAATGTAAATGTAATTTTTTTTATACCATAAAATCAATAACTTCCAAATAATTGTAAAATTTTTAATCAAATTCCTTTGATTTATCCTGATGATCTCAGATATATAAAGTTCTTAATTGTTAGTTATATTTATCTTGAATATATACTATTCTGGAACTAATCCCAAATTAGACTGAGAGTTAGCAATAAAGCTGGCGTGATTGCATTAGGTTATAGAATTTAAGGGTGGCAAAACATTGAGACATTATTCTGTTGTGGAAGATTTTCAAGTATTATTACAGGAAATGTATGAGCTTTTGTGATATTTTAGGGTCTGCAAGATCGGTCTATGAGGCTCTTAATGGGATTTGGGGGTATATGGTTAGCAAAATGTCAAACAGTTAATCTCATGGGGTTGAGAGTTGAACTACAATTATCTTTGAGCTAAGAAAATAGCTCAGAATGCTTGTATACTTCTCAGAAATATGGACAACTGATCCCATCTGTCAGCCCTGATCTGAATACACAATTAAACATAACAGTAAACTGAAATGTAACCGTGAACAGGAAAAGAGCAGGTTGTACATTTAAATAGATGGAAAAAATACATCCCCATGGAAATCGTGGGTTCCGCAAATTTTGCTACTTCTATGTTACCTGTGGAATTCATGGGATATTTGATACTCAGAAGTGTGCCATTTTTTAAAACCAAATTTGATATATTTCATTATGAAAAATGTAATAAAAATACAATGTTGTCAGACTTACGCTTTTATTGAAGTCCAGATTGCATCTGAAAGTTAGTTTATTGCAGAAAAGGTGGCATATTTGGAAGATGTTTTTAAAGTGTTGAGTGAATTGGATTTAAGTTTGCAGTTCATTCAACAAACTACAAGTATACATTTTTTAAAATTTAAGACAAAAACAAAATTAAACAAAACTTAAATAAAAAAATAGCATACATTCTCAGAGTTCAAGGCATAGTGGTAGCACTAATCAAAAATTGAATAATAGGCAAATCCACTAGAATTTAATGATTTTGAGTTATTCAAAAAAGTATTTGAATTTTCAGCAACTGGGATACAGTGTCATCTGATATTCCCAATAAGTTTGATCAGATAAAACATACAAAAGCTCTTGGACTTTTATTTTTTCTTGAATCAGAAAATTATTGGTTATATTCATGAAACTGATAAGGAATTCATAAAAACAAACCTGCGAAACAGGAACAGATTTCATTATGCAATAGTTCAATGAAATTCCTTTTCGAGCAGAATAACTCACATAGTTTTTAGTTTTGTGAAAAGAATAGATTCATAGAACATGGTCAAAAAAGCTTATGAAGCAATTACTTCTGCTGAAGGCATTTGTGCAAAACTTACATTAAAAAAAGCAGAGATTAAAATTCATTGAATGCTAAGCAAAATTTGCATATATGTACTTAAATTAGGTATCACATATCTGTATCCTTATTATCATGGTTCCCATTATTTAAATGGAGCCAAGAGCCTTCTTGTTAATAGATTTCACTAAAGTAGCAATCCTACTCAAAGTATATTTCAAACCATCGTTGAATAGCTGGCAGTCCTAACTTGTTCGCGTATAGTACCCATAAGAGAAAAGCTGTCTGTAGAGTTGCTGCTTTGTTGCAGTTAGCTAACCGGAGAGCTCTTGGCTCTGTTTAAATAATGGCACTAAGAAATGCCATCTTCATTATTAACAACAATAATTTTAGAAAATTTTATGAACTATTTTGTATTTATGAAAATTGAATAGCTTCAGTGCACTGTTGCACTATTTACTGCCATATTTTCCCCTTGTACATAGGTGTTTCCAAAGTTCTAGGAATTAAGGTGCAGTTCATTTTCTAGAACTTGTATGCAAGGCTCTTAATGAGAGACAAGTCTTGATATGTTAATGCAGCTTTCTCATGCAACATCTGATTAAGTTGTTTGACTGAAACCATGGAGGTAGGAATAAAGGTAGATACCATCCTCGCACTATGTCTGACACAGTACTGCGGAAGGGTGTGTGGTACTTTTGAGCATGTTACCTTGACAATGGTTTGGTAGCACTTCCACACACGACAGTTCAGCGCTAGTCGAAAAGGCATTACACTTCAGCATAAAAAGAACATTCATTGCTGGATGGGTAATAGCAATTTGTATAGTTTAGTGGCATTTTTGCACAATCACATCTAGGTTAATCTTTAAATAAATTGAAATAGTTTGATAATGAATTTGTTATGTGAAATTCTAAACTACTGGGCTACAACAATATGGATTTTAGCAAAATGTTTTATGTTATATGTAAAGAATGATAAATATTTTAAGATACCATTAACCCACTGACTGGCAGAG
>KK119611.1:790802-805221 GCA_000611955.2 Stegodyphus mimosarum | reverse complement strand
TGAATTACAAAAGGATTACTTCAAATTGCCTGTAAAAGTGGACATTAGTGAAGCAGAATCGGATTTAGAAGAAATGGAGATTCGTCTGGAAAAAGTCGAAGTAAGATTAAAAACATTCTTACATAAATTAAATGTGAAATGTTTTGTGAAAAGTACTGAAAATGAGCAGGGTAAAATAAGTGTTGATAATTGTTCTAAAATAGCCCCAGATGTAAAGCTCCCAAAATTGAGTTTACCTACATTTACTGGTTTTTTTTTACGAATGGATAACTTTTAATGATTTATTCAAGGCTGCTGTGCATAATAACGATAATTTGTCAAAAGGACAAAAGCTTCAATATTTATTATCAGCCCTTAAAGGCGATGCTCTCCGAGTCGTAAAGTCGATACCAGTTTCCGATCAAAATTATGAAGTTGGTCACTGCTAGAAGAAAGATTTTCAAATCATCGAGAACAGGTTTTTGCCCACATTAAGTGGTTTATGTCAATTGTACCTATTCACAGTGAGTCTGCTAGTGCTTTACTAAATTTAGTTGACATTACCTTTGAATGTACAAGAGCGTTAGAAATTTTAGAACACAAAATTGATGGGTTTGCTGAAATAATGTTTGCGTATGTATTGTTACAAAAATTAGATGCTTCAACAAAATTATGGTTCGAACGCGAATTTGGTAAGAAAAATAATGTTCCCAAATTGAATGACTTAATTGAATTTCTAAAAAATCATGCAAGAACCTTAGAAGCGTCTAGAGTTTCTAAGAACACGAACCAAAAGCATTGTTCTAAAGGAAATGTGTTGTTAAGTACTGTGAAGTCATCTAAGTGTGGTTTCTGTTTGGATAATCATATTATATATAAATGTCCTAAATTTCAAGATATATCAGTGAATGATCGGGTTGAATTTCTAAAAAGGCAAGGATTGTGTTTTAATTGCTTTTCAAACCATAGTGTCAACCAGTGTTCTTCTAAATTTTCCTGTGCTAAATGCGGTAAAAAACATAACACCCTGATTCACTTTGAGAAAAGAAATAATAATTCATCCCATGGTGTACATTCTCAAAAAGCATCTTTCTCACCGACTAATACTAGTGAAATAAACATTTCAAGCGAATTAAATCCGAACGCGATTAGTTTCGAAACAAAAAATGCGATTCCTTCCATAAAACAATCATTTGTCGGAACGAGTTACGAATATGATCATAAACCCTTCTCGGCGCCAGAGCAAAGTTTTCCTTTTCAAGGTCGAAAAGCTTATACATTTTTGTCTACTGCCGTGGTTAAGGTTCGAATGGGAAACGGAGGAATAATAAACATTTTAGCAATTCTTGACGTAGGCAGTCAAGTCAGCCTAATTAGAAAGGAAATCGCGGATATGTTACAAATAAAAAAACAAGCAATAAATGCTCCTATATCTGGCCTGAATAATTCGATTCTAACTGTTAAAAATAAGCTAGTTACGTCAGTAGAAAATTCGAATGGAGACTTTAAAAGAAATGTTGAATTTTTAATTGTAGATAATATTACTGATCTTACTCTTTCGAAGCAATTGGACGTTAAGAAAATTTGTTTTCCAACAAATATTTGTTACGCTGATCCAAATTTTTATAGACCAACGAAGATTGATGCTCTTCTGGGAGCTGATATATTTTACCTGCTGCTCAAACCAAATCAAATAAAATTACAAGAGGAATCTATCGTGTTGCAAGAGACAGTGTTTGGTTGGGTAGTAAGTGGGTCTATGAATTTAAGTAAACAAAAGAGTTATCATTGTGGATTAGTAAACAATTTCGAAGATTTAGATAATCAGTTAGCAAACTTCTGGGAGTTAAAATCCCTTGGTATTAAAGATACCGAATTGAGAAATGAGGAAGATAAGGCCCTAGAGATGTTCAATGAAACAGTTTGTTTTAAAGACGGACGATATGAGGTTGGGTTACCTTGGAAGAGAAATTGGAAGGAACTTAAAGACAATTATGATGTTGCAAAAAATCGACTCGCAAACATTGTTAAGAGAATGAAACGTGATAATTCTCTATATTTAGAGTACTGTGATATCTTGAATAATTATTTGAGTGAGGGAATTATTGAGAAAGTGATGAGCCCAGTTAAGGAAGTGAATAAACCTTTATTTTACTTACCTCACCATGCAGTTGTAAGACAAGAGAGCTTAACTACTAAGGTAAGGATTGTTTTTGATGGAAGTTCGCATGAACCAGGACAATTATCTCTAAATGATTGTTTATATCAAGGAGTTAATTTAAACCCAAATATATTTCATTTATTGTCATTCTTTCGCTTGAATAAGATCGCCTTCTTGGCAGATAAAGAGAAGGCTTTCTTGCAAATTTCTTTGCGCGAAGGAGATAGAGATGCAGTGAGATTCTTTTTCATTGACGATATGAATAATGTATGTGTATATAAATTCAAAAGGATCATTTTTGGAGTAAACGCAAGTCCCTTTTTATTGGCAGTAACTATTAAAAACCATATAGAGAAGTACAGAAAGGACTTTCCTGCTACAGTACAAACACTTGATACCTGTTTTTACGTAGATGACCTTATCACAGGTAATGACGACGTTCCATCTGCCTTTGAAATTTCAAAATGTGCCGAAAAAATAATGAGAGATGCTGGGATGCCCTTAAGGAAGTGGATTTCAAATTCTGAGCAGTTAAGAAAGGAGTGGAAAGCTATGGGATTTAAGCAGTTATGTCCAGAAGATTTAAAGGATAAATTGCATAGAGTTCTTGGTCTCTTATGGGATCCATGTAGTGATTACCTGTCCTTAGAAATTAATAGTTTGCTAGAATTTCTCCAACAGAGAGGGAACACCAAGAGGTTTCTAATAATGGCTGCTGGAAGAATCTTCGACCCATTGGGTCTTGTGACTCCTTTTACTATCCGTTTCAAGTGCCTGTTCCAGGAGATCTGGCAAAGAAAACTTTCTTGGGATGAAGCTTTACCTCCTGATATAAGCGAGAAGTGGATGAGGTGGTGTGAAGAAGCTCCACAACTTAAAAATTTAAAGGTTCCGAGATATATACTTGGTTCTTTTATTAATCAAGATGCAGAACTGGAAATTCATACATTTTCGGATGCTAGCATTAAGGCTTATGGAGCAGTTGTTTACGTTAAGTTAAAGGTTGAGAACGAAATCTTGATCAATCTTGTAGCTTCAAAATCCAGAGTGGCTCCGTTAAAGAAGCTGTCATTGCCAAGACTAGAGCTTATGGGTGCTTTACTTGCGGCAAGATTAGCTAGTGAACTGAAACCAGTTATTGACAAAAAACAAATATTGAGAAGTTTTTTTTGGAGTGATTCAAAGGTCACCTTATACTGGATTCAAAGTCCAAGTAAAAAGTGGAAACAATTTGTATTAAAGTGTGTGAAGGAGATACAAAACTTGACAGCTGAGGCTACGTGGCATCATTGTCCAGGCAAGCCTAATCCAGCTGATTTACTTACCCGTGGTACAAGTAGTGATTCTCTTATAAATAATTCAACTTGGTGGACTGGACCTGCCTTCTTAAAGGAAATTATTCCTGAACCTCCAGAACTTAGTGTCACAGAGGATGAGTATTTCAATGAACTGAGAAAAGACTGTGATAGTATTGACTCTTTGAAACTCCTTAGTATAACAAAGGACTTTAATTTTTTAAATCGTATTTATGACTTAAGTAATGATTTTATGCATATTTTACGTGTTTTAAGTTTTCTTTTCAGGTTCATCTATAATGCAAGAAACCCGAGTTCCAAAAGGTCAGGATATATAACCGCTGCTGAACTAGAGCAAGCAGAGATTTTCTTAATCAGACAGGTACAATCTCAAGAATTTTCGGCAGAGCTGAAAAGTTTATCTAAGGGTAAAACAGTAGCCTCCAATAGTAAGCTAAAAGGTTTAGCTCCTTTTATTGATCAAAATTCTATTATTAGAGTTGGTGGTCGCCTCCAAAATTCTAATCTTGAGTTCTGTAAAAAACATCCTGTGGTGCTTCCACCAAAAAATCATTTAACAGATTTAATTGTAATGTATTTTCACAAAAAATGCTTTCATGTGGGACCGCAAACTTTATTATATTATGTGAGAGAAAAATATTGGCCCATAAATGGGAGAAATATTTGCAGAAAGATTTGTCATCAGTGCGTTGTTTGTTTTAAGGCAAATCCTTCTACTTCTTCTCAGTTAATGGGAAATCTGCCATCTGAGCGTGTTAATGAAAATTTTGCATTTAATGATACAGGAATCGATTTTTGTGGACCCTTTCTTGTGAAATACAAAAACCAGCGTAAGGGTGTATTTAACAAAGTTTATGTTGCCATATTTGTTTGCCTCGCAACCCGTGCAATTCATTTGGAAATCGTAACAGATTTAAAGACACAAACTTTTATTTCTTGTCTTAAAAGGTTTTTTGCTCGAAGAGGCAAATCTAGAAAACTTTTTACGGATAACGCACAAACATTTGTAGGTGAGGCAGCAGAGTTAAAGAGATTGTTTAATATGGTGAATTCTCCTAATGAACTTCTTGCAGGATATTTATCTTCCAAAGGTATTGACTGGAAGTTCATTCCTCCCAAGGCTCCCAATTTTGGTGGTCTTTGGGAGGCTGGCGTAAAGTCATTCAAATACCATTTGAAACGTGTCGTGGGAAATACTAATTTAACTATAGAGGAGTTTTTAACAATTGTGATACAAATCGAAGGGTTTTTAAATTCACGACCTCTTTCTCCTATGGCTGCCGATCCTAATGATTTTAGAGTTTTGTCCCCCGAACACTTTTTGATTGGCAGAGAAATCACCTCTATACCTGAGCCTAATTTAACTGGTACTGCAGAAACCAAACTTTCCAAGTGGCAAAAAATAACTAATTATGTTCAAAAAATTTGGCAGTTGTGGCGAAAGGATTATCTTAGTAATTTACATCAAAGAGTAAAGTGGCAGTTTGATAAAAATAATGTTACAGTTGGAACTGTTGTACTTATAAAAGATGAGAATCTTCCACCAACTAAATGGTTGGTTGCTAGAATTGCTGAGATATTTCCTGGTAAGGACGGAAAGGTAAGAGTTGTCAATTTACGGTTACCAGATGGAAAATTTCTTAAAAGAAGTAGTCGGCACGTATGTATCTTGCCAAATCAATAGTTATAGACCATATGGTGTATTATTGCAATTGTGTTGTATTCATTATGTTATAATTATTTTCATTTAAGTTGTTAAACAGTGTTATTGTAATATGTGTTTTATTATTATATATTATTGTTATTCAACTTTTGCAAAATTTGTTTTGATATTCTCATATTGAAATTTGCAATTTCAATGGGCGGGAGGATGTTCAGTCTCACCTCCTTCATATATATGAACTGTAAAATATAGAAAATGCCTCCAGAGGGCAGTGCTATGCAAAAAAGGGAAAATCCCGAGAGTGTGTTCTCGCAGGGAGAGGAGAGTGTTCCCGCCTTTGTAGCGAAAGTGTTAAAGTAATTATAGAGATGTGAAATAAAGCTACAGTCCTAACTTGTAAGTGTTTTCGAGTTACTGAGAAATTGTGATTTATAATTAAGAATTGTTCACAGGGTGTCTCAGTACCACTTTTCAGAACTTCTAGCAGAGATAGGGTACATCCCGATGATTCGGAATCATATAGCAATGCAGGGTCAGAAGTGTTTTCCTGATGCGCTGGTATAAACAGAAACATTCGAAATTAAAGAAAACCAGGTAAGTCAATATTCGTTTTAATAATAAATTTTCATGAACAAAAGTAACATGAGTCAAAGATAGTGTTTGAAGTTTCGCATGCCTCACATCTGTGGCACATGGAATTCCAAATATTCTGGAATGTTCCAGGCATATCTTGAATTTCCCTGGCAGCTACTGTAATTCATCATGCTCCTCGGTGTTATCAGCAGGGGTGTCATGAACCAGTGTCTTCATGCCCTCATAAAAAGAAATCAAGACATGATAGGTCTAGTAATCAAGCAGACCAACACATCGGATCACCGATCCACTGTTGGCCATATCTGACATCTAGGTGGATACGAACGCTATGGATGAAATGCACAGGTGCCCCTATCATGTTGGAATCACATTTTCTGTCGTGTCAATGCAGAAATCTATTCTTCATTTAAAAGTTTAGCTTGACTTGCTGCAGAAAGATCAAGTAGTTACAACCCGTTAGACGTAAAGGCAACAGGTAAGGTCCGATAAGGTGATCTCCCACAATGCTGGCTCAAACATAAACCTCAAACTGATTCTGCGTTGCAGAGTTTTCTACAACTCAGAGATGTGCATTGAAAATGCCTTACCTTGTGAAGGATGCCTTATCAGTGAGCAGCACATTAGCTGGGAAATGGTGATCTGTAGCACTATTTTCATGATACCGTTTTGCAAAAGCAATGAGGTGCATAATCGCCCGGTTCAAGTGCGTGGAAATGCTGCACGTGATGCAAATGCATTTCTTTTTTTTTTTTTTTTTCTGAGAATCTTCCAGATGCTGGAATGGGAAACCTCACCTACATGCACTACACTTCTTGACCTCAAACTTTGAACCCCCTGTACATAAATTAACACTTTCTCTTCAATGTCCGGAGTAAGTGCTGATCATGCTGGATTCATGACAGCTCTTTGAAGGGAACCTGTTTCAGCTAACCTCTGGTGCAGCCTTGCAAAGAAATTATGGCTGGGTTTAAGCCTCATAGTATATTGTTCTGCATGCAAGTGCTGTGCGGCTACTCCATTACAATCTGCAGCCTCATATGCATATTGGCTAACTTTGAATTCGTATGATTATTCATCCTACTAACTCTGCATCTGTGTGTGAAATGATCATTCTCTGCAAGAACTTTCGGAACTTTAGTAACCCTGCATTGTTGTATGATTTCAAGTCACTGGGGTGCACCCTATCCCTGCTAGAAGTTCTGAAACACCCTGTATATCCTAAGTGATGCTTTTGAGCCACAAAGAACACAAGTTGAATTTTGTTGATCAGCTGATTTTAACAAGAGGTATAAAACTGTATCCCTCTCCTTTTTTTTGGAATTTGGTTCCTAAAATACGGGGATATTGCGTCTTGTTTTAGGAATATATCATGAGATCTCAGTACCCATTGGTAGGCAATAATAGCCACCATGGTAAATTATGCAATAGATCATTTCCATAACAGGAAAACATTTAAAAGTTAAGGAGCTTAAAAGAGCATAAATAACATGAAGTGTGAAAAACCATAAAAGCAAGCAGGAAGAGTTTCTTGCAAGATTTATGAAACTAGTAAATAGCAAGAAATTAAAAAGCTATAAACAAAGATTTTTTTTTCCTTTCAATTAAATATTATTGCTTCCTGTGAGGATCTGTTTCATCTGCATTGTGCCAGTTCTGAGATTCCTACACTTATGTGTTTGCTACAGCAGAGTGAGTATTCTGTGGTTCCATTTTTTTGCTGCTATATGTGCTTGAAATTTTTTCTGTGTGTTGGTGGTGATTTTGGTGTCAGATGTACTTCAGTGTTTTAAGCCATATTTTTACCAAATGAAACTGTAATAATGTTGATTATGGCAGAGTAGTGAAGCAAGCATAAAACTTATTGAGCAGTTTTTTGGGCTTTGTAACTATAAAAAGATTGAGAATTGAAGTATTTGCAAATATAAGTTATTTAAAGGGAAAATTTTCAATTCCTCTGTTTTCTTTAAAATGTTTTTTAATTGGTTCACCATCCCCGTTTTTGCTGTTCTCCCTTTTTAGCACCTTCTTTGAGTTTGTTCAGTGCCCTAATCCTTCAACAACGCTATATTAGATGTTCTCTGTGTTTTGAAACATCATGAAGATTTCTAGGTTTTTATTGCATTTAATCAAAATATTAGTTAAAACTTAACTGGCAGTATGGGAAAAAATGGTAACACTTAAAGATTTTTGAAAGCATTTGTCATCTGACAACCATGCTTATATTCCTACTACGGCACATGAAGTGATTTATATGAAAGACTATGCTACTTTATGATACTAGTATAATCAAGTACAAATTTTATATATGAATACATATTTTATACATACAAATTTTATGTTTGAATACAAATGTGATATCATTGGATATCATACTTGCACTCATAAGGAATCAAGAGCAGATCCCAGTATTGTTAGAATATACTGATAATTTATAACTTTCATCACTTGAAGTGAAAAAAATAAATCTGCATGCAAGTTCAGCCAGCTTATGTAAAAGATCAACTGACATGAATTGATATGATTCTTGTAAAGATGGATAACTTTAATATTTGTATAATTGAGTGAATAATTAAATAATTGTTTGAAAACTATTTAGGTAACTAAATTTTCCAAGCATACTCTTAACTTTTTTTTTTTTGTTTCTTATGTCCCCTTACTGTTCCGTGGGCCAGTAATACCCCCTGAGATCTTCTCCGACCCTACCAGTGGGGATTAATTTCCACACTGGAATATTGTGGTTTATTAGCTATTCTGAATTTTGTTTCATTTAATAATAGGAAGTTTTTGAAATTCACAGAAATTTCTTGTAGAGAAATGTTTTATATTAGATCCATTAAATTTCTCTATGAAGACTGAAATGTTATACCGAGATTAAACAAGCTAAAAGCTCTTATTGATATTATGATAATTAATGCATTGATACACAAATGTTTTTTTTTTTCTCATTCTTAATCTGTCATAGATAATTGACTTATAAGAGAAATCTTTTAACATGATCGCTACCATCTTACTGGAATACTCATAACTGGGAAGCTGAATTTACTTGCTGGCTATGAAATAACTTTTTATTGATTGCCTTACCTAAATCATTGAGTATCGATATTGCTGTAGCAAACGCATGCAATATTTAGGTGTTTAGCATGCAGGAAGATGCTAAATAGGACATTTGCCACATTAGAATGGATCATTTATTTCTAAAAATGCACAGTAATTAAATGTGTTGAACACAAAACCTTTTTTTATTGTTATCTTTTTTATTATTTTGCTTATTACTTGGGAAATGTTTTTAAATGAGCTGCTCAAACTCTTGTTCAGTGACTTGTGCAAGACTGATGAAAGATAATGTATCACATATTCAGGGGTTTTTGTGAATTTACAGAATGGATGAGTATTGTTTATTTAGTTCTGAGTTATTTTGTTGTCGCCTCAGAGCAAAAATATTATTTCTATGCCAAATACAAGTATACTTGGGTGATATTATTTTCTGCTAAAAGTTATCTGTTATATTTATATTTAAATGATAAAACAACAAACAAAAATAAAATTTCAGATATGATCTTGGCACATGTGAACGGACATTCCATATTAGCTTTGGCAGCGAATGTGCTAAAAGGCTTAAGATTTTGTATAACAATTTGTATTAAGATTAGCCCACCAGCGGCCGAGCGGTAAAGACGCTGAACACTGGTAGTTCGGTGTGAGGTTCGAATCCCGCGAACGGGCTGGCTGCATGGGCGTTTTCGTGGTTTTTCCCATGTGTAACGTGTATACGAGCCAGTTTCCCTTAGAAAGTCCTCCACGAAGGCATCCCTCCCTTTAGGCAGATAGCCCTCGTGTGCTTTGCCATAACTGAATAACCTTGTATTAAGATTATTTTTTCATTTCATTATATCTCATATTTTTTAGTTAAAAATATATTTTTAAATTATGAAATTTGTTTTTACCCCTTTTGAAGGAAGTTGTTGCAACAATGGAATTAAAGGAGTTACATGAAAAATTTAGGTATGAATTAGTAGATCGTGCTGAAAGAGTAAGAGCATCCAAACCTAAATATGAGCCACCTCAAAGAAAAACAAAGTTACGGAAACCTAAGCCTTTGAGTAAGTGCGCTTATTTTTTATGAAGCTTATAAAATGTTGTATGATTGTTCTTTTATCTCAGTTTTGTTTCAGTCACCATGCATTTTATATCAGTTTTAGGGATATTGTAAGCTATAGATATGTATAGATCTTTTACTGAAATATAATACCCAGAATTTTTTGTGATTCTAATAATTCTTTTACTTTTTACAAAAAGTAAACAAAAGGAAAAATATATTTTCCAAATAAACCAGTGCTTGTTCTCATTTTAATGATAAGAATAATAACAATTTAATAATAATAATTTTTAAATAATTTTATTTTTTTTCCAAAGCGTTTACTGAGTTGGAGATTTTTGATTTTCATTAATATTGGCAGTTGCCACCTTATAAACCATTTTAAACAATTAATACTTACTGGCAGTTAACATCAAAGTACCAACAAATAGTATTTACCTTGATTGTGATAACATTTGAACAAATATTGATGGAGATTCTAAGGATAATTTACCACAATGAATTTCATTTTTGACTGTATTTAAAAGCATACTACATCAGTATTCAGTATTTACATGAATACATAGCTTTGAAATAAAAAAAAAAAACAAGCATTTTCATTAACCTGAAGTGACATTTACATAGCATGTAGATAACAGGCTTTTACTTGGAAGTATTCTGACCCATATTCCTTCAGCATGTTAACTATTGCGTGAGACTAAATAGAAAAATCAGCAGTGTCTAAAAAATTTTCACTGACTGCTGTGTTCCTGATTCAGTAGTTATAAACAAGACTTCAAATACATGCTTCCTTCTTTATCGGAATTTCGTAGACTACAACAACTGCTGACTTATCTCTCAGTTGTTCTTTTGTTGTGCTCCTTTTTACTTGCGTGTACGAAGTAAAAAGGAAGTATTGTAATCGCGAAAAATTTCGGGTATCATATTTTAATGAAAATATCCATTTTGACCGCTATCGAATGCAATTTAACAATGTTTTTGCATGATATCTGAATGTAAGGACAGAATAAAGGACTCTTTTTCCTCAAAAAAATTATAAAACTGATTTAAAATTGGATTCTGTGGAGATTTTTTTCGTGGCGTCTGTGCTTATGTATGTATGTATCTTGCATAGCTCAAAAACGAATAGCCTCAGAACTTTGAAATTTTATATATAGGGCTGCTATAACATGTAGATGTGCATCTCCTATTTTAGTTGCAATTGGCCACACTAAAAGTATGTAAATATATGTATATATATATATATATATCTATTCTGTTACTCAACTCAATGAGCTCAGTTTTTTTATTCTTGTATGTTGGAAAATTGTGCATTTTTTGTTTTAAAAGTGATTTAATTATGTTGTTCTTATCTTACGGTTAAGGTTTTTATGGCTTTAGTAAATTTGCATGCAAGCTTTGTAGAATTATCAGCAATTTAAAAGTTGTTTAAGTGAGGCTAAGAGTAATCATTTTTCCTATGGCAGCCATATTTGTTTACATTTGAAACTTAGGAGAATAGTGGATTTGTTGCCAATCTTAAGAGTAGTGGATTTGTTCTAGAGGAACTAAGCTTCACAACAACAAAGATAAATCTTCTTTTATTACTGCAAATTAAATCATGCTTAATCCATTCTGGAATTTATCCGAGAAAATAAGTGTTTAAAATTTACTTCATAATTTTTAATATATATATTTTGAGATTTTATATATTTTTGCCTTGCAGCAAAATGAGAACTGAATTAATTGAATGAGAAATACTGAATCGTCTGTGAAAAACTGTTTCTTTTTATTTGTTTAATTTCTTTTATACATCATTTTAGATTTATTATAGTATTTGAATAGACGATTGGTAACGATTAGATAATTCTTCAGATGATATAATTTTTTGTGCATTCTGACTTATAAAATAAATGAGATGTAACACTGTTAAGTGAACCTAGCGACAGTATCAAGAAAATTGTGTATAATTTAATATTCCGTACAAGGAAGTCATGTGGTGTACACATCAGATTGTTTTTAATGTGCACAGAATTATAGATATTTACATCTCAAAGTATCTCCTGCTGGAAGATTATTTAAGTGAGGCTTATGTTTTAGGAAATAAACATGTACATCTTTGTGATTTGATTTTTAAATGTATTTTAACCATACCCTCAACAAATTATTCTTTTCCTGTATATTAGAACATTTGTCATTTGAAAATTACCGATTCTTCAAGCCTACCCCTTAATTTTGTATAAACCTGGGTTGGGTGCATTTTTTTTCTTTTAAGTGTTAACAGAAGTATGTTACATTAGAATATAATTTTCCTGGCTTTCTAAATGGCAGTATTATGTTTACATATAACGATGTATGTGTCATCACTAAATTCAAGTATGTATTAAAAAAGAAAATTGCACTTATTCAACAGCTTATGACAAGTTGAATAGGCTAATTTAGATGATTGGCACGAGATGAGTAAGCACATACAACAGGGGATGGTAGGTATGCAAAAGAGATTCCAAAGAACATGGGGTGAGTCCCTGAATTTCAGGCACTACTCAAAAATAAGCAAATTATCTTTAAATGTTTAGTTTTTTTCCAGTTTTCATTAGAAAAGTTAGCACAGAATAATTTGCATTTAATGGATAATATTGGTGAATTTCTTATTTATTTGCTTCTACCTCATTAATACAAAAATTATATATCTGTAATTATTTAGTTTTCAATTGCATTCAAAATCGCAGATGATTGAAAATAAATTAAAAGAAGTTAAATTGCAAAGAATAAAAATTATAGAATGTATGTGTAAAATAGTGTATGTGTTTTGTTGCTTTCAATTTTGTGAATTGTGATCATCTTAAATTAAATACCAGTTGAACAATGCATTTTAACTAAAGGGGAATATAGTCTTAAAAAAAATTTTTTTTTAATTTTTTTATTTTGCTACTTTATTTAGTTTGTGGCATTACAGCACTTTTATATTGTTTGCTTTAAGTGTATATTCTGCTTATTTAATATTTAAGCATATTATATAAAACCTAAAATTACTGTTTGTAGAATTTCATGCTATTAATACATTTCACGGTATTCTGTTATATAGAAGTAAATTCAGATGACGAAAGTTCAAGCAGCAGTGAAAAATCTTCAAGTGAAGAAGAAGATACTGCAATAGAAGAACTGGAAAAGAAAAGAAGGCATCCCGATAGGCTTCATTTGGAATTGTGGTTTAATGATCCAAAAGAGGTAACTTTGGATAGATTAGATTTTATTCAAATCATTATGCATTTTTCTGCTGTTTAAGTGACCACCTTTAGAAAACCTTTAGATCTTAGAACTTTCAGACCTTTGTTTTATGATACAATTTTAAGTTACCTTTAGAACTGTATCATAAAACAAAGATCCTTTCCTATGGTTTCACTGTTTTCTTAGTGAGATTGTAAGCTGTTTTAATATTAACTGTTATTTAGCTGCAAAATTAAAAAAAAATTAATATGCAGACAATTGAAATAAGTTGACTAAAAATTTAAAGGGAAAAGTTTCATAAACGTTTTCTTTGCAGATGAATGATGGTCCCTTATGTAGATGCAGTGCCAAAGCGAGGCGGTCTGGAATTCGTCATGGCATTTATGTAGGAGAAGGTCATTTGCTGCCATGTAATCCTCTGAGCAACAACGTGAAAAGATTACATCATTATCGAATCACAATGACACCTCATACAAATTTTTTGGTATGGAGAACTCACATGCTTTATTATTTTTAATAATTAAATTTAAAAATGTATCTGTTTCAAAAAAGATTTAATATACTTTTTCAAAAATTTCAGTACATTTAAAATATATTGTTATAATTTCAGAAGTCAGACTGAGCAACAACGTGAAAAGATTACATCATTATCGAATCACAATGACACCTCATACAAATTTTTTGGTATGGAGAACTCACATGCTTTATTATTTTTAATAATTAAATTTAAAAATGTATCTGTTTCAAAAAAGATTTAATATACTTTTTCAAAAATTTCAGTACATTTAAAATATATTGTTATAATTTCAGAAGTCAGAAGAATAAGTTACCTTATATTCCAGCATTTCGCTGACATTTTTAATTTTTAAAAAAAAAAAAAAGAGAGAGATCGAAATTTATGGTTGCAAGTTATACACCAGATATCAAAATGAAAGGTTTAAAAATAAGGGAAAGCTTAGCATGCAAAAATAAGATTTCTGCATACACCTAAATGCTGTTTATTTAAAAAAAAAATGACATACCTTACAAACTTAAAAATTTTCATTATCAGGTAACATGAAAAGTTCATCATATTCATCTTGCATTATATATTCAGATACATCATCGAATTTTGTTTCACCATCACTGTTACTATGATCCATAAATAAATAATCATCATCCTTTCCATCTAGATTGTTATATATGCTATATTTTTTAATGACTTTTGAATGGTTTAATTTCATTCCATGCATTTATTATCCATATTTCTAGATTGATATGATGCATTTGGCCTCCTATTATAAATATTTTTTCACCTTTAACATGCACTTATTCCACTGTCGTTTTAAATTTTCTTTCAATGGTTTATTAATACATACTTCTAAAGGCTGAAGTAATGGCATTAATCTGCCTGGAATAACTGC
>KK119611.1:759852-790743 GCA_000611955.2 Stegodyphus mimosarum | reverse complement strand
TTTCAACAATTCCTTAATGTTATCCATTAGATGTGATCTAAACATATTCCAACTAAAGGACTTTTTGGATTCTTTAAGGTAACTGGATGCTTTGCCAGACATTTCTTATCCTTATTTTCACACTGTTTTCAAGTTTTCGTCCATTCATCCTTTTGTATGAACATGAATAAAAACACCATTTGGGAAATTACATTTTGGCATTGTCTTTGTTCTAAAAGTAACCATGGCTTTTAATTTTACATCTTCTGTTAAGCAGCAAAGTATTATAGTGAATTAAGATTTTTTGTGATATTTTTGTTTCATGTGAATCGTTACTTCTTTCACATCACTTTTGATTTTTTGTCGTATCAAATATTACTGTAGTGTCATCAGTAATATTTGATAAGTTTGATACATTTCCAGAAGTAAGTTACTGACAAAACTTACTCTGGAAACTTACCAGTTTCTTGTCCAAATCTTTTGAAGCTTTTGCGAAACATATGTTTTTCCTCATAGAACTAAATTATTTCATGCCATAAATCGAGGACACCAATTCAAAGTTTCTTTAATGTTTTCACTTTCATTTCTATTCTTTTTAGCTGACTTTAAGGCAAATAAACATAAACTATTTCATATTAAAATCAATTCATTCTGACAATTTTTAGGACCCAGCTTGCAACACTTTCTTCTGGGATAGACCATTTCATTATTCCTTTATGCAAAGCACATTTATTCTTTGGCATATTAATTATTGTGATTTCATTTTTCTTTCATTCATGTATGAAGCTTTCACTAGCACTAAACATTGTTGCTGCAGCATGATTTCCATTTTCTTTTGCAAACTGAATGACTTTGCATTTTAAACTAGCACTGTGCGTGTTTTATTTGGCAAGAGAACATTTGCAATGTTTGTTTGAAAGTCTGGTAAAAATCTTCAAATGAATGACTTTAAGAGCATTGCACATGTACCTTTCAGGTTGCTTCATAAAAAAGGGTGCACACACCTAGACTTCTTATATGGACGAAATGTCTAATTTTGAATTGATAATGAGCGTAAATTTAAAGTTGGGAAATATAGTGCCAGTCAGTGAATCTGTCATACACAGATTTCCACATCAGCCATAAAGTACTGTGTACTGGGATGCTTCTCCATTATTTGAAGTGGCGGGATCCCCAGTAGGCCTACACCATGAAAAATTGCCAACATAAAACTAAGGACATTTAATTTATTAAATCAAATTTTTTATTCAATTATAATTGTCTTTGATTTTTTATGTATGCCAATTTTTATTTAGAGCCTAAAATTTTTTTATTTCGTGCCGATTTTTCAATAGCCTAAAATAATTTATTATTTAAATAAAATTTCCTGTAATTTATATTCCCCTAATGTATATTTCCCGACTTTAAATTTAAAAAATTTACATTAATTATCAATTCGAAATTAGACATTTCGTCCATATATGAAGTCTATGTTCACATTCAAATAGATAGTGTGCCCAGCAAAGCGGGCGGGTATCAGCTAGCCAAAAAATACATTTTGGACAGGATTTATACAAGTAATCGTGATACGTGCACTAAGCATGTAAAATCCGTTCTTAGTGCGTGTCTGCATCGTGGAATGAGTAACTATGCAAAATTTCAATTCAATCGGGTGCACTTTTAACATTTGTGCATCAACATGCACTTTTAATACAAAAAATAAGTTTGAAATCTACAGGTGTGCATTATATGTCGGATATAAAAATGATAGATAAGAAATAAGGAAAAGATCAGCAAAGAAATATTAGAATTTTTAGAATTTTGCATACAGAAATGTTGTTTATTTAAAAGAAATGACATACCTTATGAATTTAAAAATATTCATTATCTGATAAAATGAAAAGTTTCTCTTGTTCATCTTCTGTTATACCTTCAGTCACATCTTCGAATTCTGTTTTGTTTTATCTTTGCCCTCTGATCCATAAATAAATATTGATCTTCTGTCCCATCTTTCACCTATGCCAAATGTCCTTGTTGCAGTATGATGTCCATTTTCTTTGGCAAACTGAATGACTTTGCATTTGAAACCAGCACTGTGTTGTTTCATTTGGTTAGAGCCATATTTAGTACTTAGAGGAATACTAGATCAACTGTATTTCTGCTGAAGCAAATTTGATTTAATAAAGGTCTTTGAGGTTCACTTCAAAATTACGGCTTCAAATGATTACAGAAAGAGAATGGAAAGGAAAGAGAAAACATCTGACCCCTTACGAGCCATAAATTCATTCAGGACGGAAGTGCATTCTTATTCCAAATTCTCTCCACCTTTTCTTGAAACCATAGAATAACATTCTTGTGCATATCTGCATTGAATATAATCCACCTTCTTTGCAGAATTATTTACTCCCTCAAGTATTCCTCCCCCATGCATGTATTGTTCCCCTTATTATTTGTCACTTCGGTATACATTGTTCGAAGATTTGAGAAAAATATTTGAATGAAGAACTTTAAAAGATAAGAGCATCAAAGATGTATCTTTCAGGTTTTGTTTTTGCAAAGAAAAGGGTGCATATTATATGGTGAATGTACCTAAAAATTACTAAATTAAATTTGAAATTACAGATGCATGTTATATGCCAGAATATATACACATACACATGTATATAAGGAATAGTTTAATAGTGTTAAACTTGATTAATAGCTATGCAGCATATTTAGTATGCTGCTATATCTCATTACAAATTATCTGCATGTAAAATTAGGATAATATATATGACACGTGAATATACAAGTTCTTATATTTCTAGAAATTTCTTTATTTTTGATCAAAGGTTTTCTTTTTCAGACGAAAACTCCAACAACTATTGTTCATAATGGCCATGAATATATTTTTGAAGGATTTTCAATGTTTTCCCACTCACCTTTACCTAAATTGCCAAACTGTAAAGTGATTCGCTTTAATTATGAGTATACTATTTTGTATATTGAAGAAGAGATGCCGCAGAATTTTACAGTAGCAGGATTAGAGCTGTTTATGAAGTATCTTCTAATAGAAATATTAGAGTTGGTTGACTTAAATTGGAAAGCTCACGATGATACAGATGGATGTCCTCGCTTCCATTTTATGCCACGTTTTGCTAGAGAAATTAAAGGTAAGCTAGATTTAAGTTTTCTTTAAAATGCAGGTATTTTTTTGTGTCAAATGATTATAGGAAATAATATAATTTGTATATATTTAGTGATACATCAGATTAAACTTTGATTATCTGAGTTCCTTGTCAAATGGTGTTGAGCTCTATGTAAGAACCTTTTGTCATGTGAAATAAACAGTTCTGCAGTCCAAAGAAGAAAAGGAGAATGTGTTCCTCACCTGGCCATCATATTTGTAAAACCTAGTCCCTATTTTTTTTTAATGTATGGGGGGAGGGATCTAAAATGCTAAAAATTTTGTTTTTTAACTAGACTTTTGTGAATGGAAAATCCTTATTATCTGTGCCATTGTATAGGTTGCATCTGATATACTACAACATGTATGAACTGAGTTGGACTATAAACTAGATGTGTGTCTCATGACAAAAGAATCTAACATAGAAAATCTATATTGTGTGACAAGAAACTTCAATAACCAAATATATGCCAGTAACATTTGTTCCACAACCATTTACAAGAGGATGAATCTTTTTGAGTCACTCTTATATCAGTCAGTATAATCCTATGTTATGTTGTATGTATGTCCTATGTTATGTTGTATTGTACACTGAAAAAAAAAAAAAAAAAATTGGGACAGTTTTATACCTCCTGTTCTACTGGGCTGATTGACGAAATTCAAATTGCATTTTTCACATCTCGAAAGTGCGACTTAGGATATATAGATTTATATATAGCATCATTTTAACATAGATATTTTGACAACTAATCATGACAAATAGCTGCAGATCTTTCAAGGAGGTTCTATAACCACATGGAGATACGTAGAGGAGGTACTGGAACCCCAAGTTAGACTGCTTAAGGGTTATGTTGACTCAGAGTTTTTGCTAATGGATGACAATACTCAGCTTTACAGAGCATATCCGGTGTCGGAATACTTGCAAACAGTACTCGCCTCATTAAGCATGTGTGGAATGCCTTAGAGCGCTGACCCAAATTCCTCCCCGGACCCTCCAAGAGCTGAAAAGTGTACTTTTAGAAGAGTGGCGTGCAATTCCAGAAGATTTGATGAACATTTTCGCAAAGTCTATGAAATCAAGATCTGAGGTATGCATATCTGCCTGAGGTGGGCATACACCATATTAAAGGAAAAAAATTTTTCGCAAGAGGTGACTTAATTTTTTCATCAATTCCAATTTCCATGAATTTGATTTTAATTTCAATATTTTGTGAATAATCAACTGTCAAACATTGTAATTTATGTTAACTAATGCTTTTGTACAAATTTCTATTAATAATTTTTCATAAATTATCAGTTACATTTTATTTCTGTCATTATCCTTTAATTTTGATGCCCAGTGTATATAAGGTCTTCTTTTGATGCAACAACAAACTCAGGGGGTAGTAGGCATCATGAGTAGGGAATATATACCCCCCAGAAAAATGCCATGTAGATATGTACTTGCTTTCATTTTGTCTGAAATTGACTGGGAGCATCCTCACCTTTCAAAGAAATAGAAATAAAAAAAATATGTCATCTTGGAACAGTGTTGAAAAGTTTCTGGCTTAATTGTAATTTTTACAAGAAAGCAGAGTCAGAGGTAGTATTATTAAAGGTGCATTGGCAAATACTGGCTAACACCCAAACACCAAATATTTCATTTTGATGTGCTATATATTCATGAAACTGCATTATAATTTGTGTTACATATTGATTGCTTTTTATAATTTTTTGAATGTAATATGTTGTCATGTAGAAAATTCATGATGAAAAAATGTTCAAACTTTAATAAATTATAATCATTATGTAGTTGGCATTTAATTTCAACATAAAAGAAACTAAAGATGCATACAGATGCTTTTGAGTGATATCTTTGCTATGTTATGAAAGAAGTTATATAATGCTCTCAGAATGCACTTAGCTTTTTTTATTGAGTACCAATTTAATGTTGATTTAATATGGAGAGAAATTTTTTCTTACAATATGTATAGAAGATTTAGCTAGTAATATGTTTTCTATTTATGTTTATACGTAATTTTTTAAACGTATGATATCGTTGCAGGTAAAGGAAAGGAACTATTATCATTGTGTGAGGTTTTGAAATACTTACTGAATGCAAACAAAATTTTAATTGATGAACAAAAGTTGCCAGAAATTTTGTCCCTTCCCACACAGGAATGGCAAAATCTTGCTGATGAAGTGAAGGGGATGATTGTAACTTGTCCGGGAATGAAACCATCATCTATACGTGTTGATCAGTTGGACAGAGAGCAGTGTGATCCATATAAAGATATATTTCCTGTAATTGTCCATTTTGGAGTTCGACCGCCTCAACTGAGTTATGCTGGAAATCCGCAGTAAGTAAAACGTGTTTCACATCGTCAAGTATAATTCGTATTTCAGCAGTGTTCAAGTGAATCTTGATTGTGTCTTAAAAGTTAAGAAAGAAGAAATATGTGGCTTACACATTTATACAGGGTGATTCTTTTAGAACTGACCTATTTCATTGGGCTGTAGTTTTGTTAAAAAGTATTCAATTTTAATGCAGTTTGCAGCAAAAGATTCAGGAAGAATGAAAATTTAGTGGTCCGTCCCATTTTTTTTATGTGCATCACCAAAAAATAATAATAATAATAATAATAACGAAAACCACTACATTCTGCAAAATTCCATACAAGAGGGATTGCATGCTGTTGAAGTCAGAATAGCTTGATGACAGGGAACTGACTGAGGGCTATTACTAGCATAATGGTGCCACATGTCAAAACAAAGTATGGATTTGATCAGGAGTTTCTTTGAGGACCACATTATTTCCAAAGATTTGTGACCTCTGCAGTCACTAGATCTATCCTCCCCGCATTTTCTCTTATGGAGTTTTTTGAAGGGTCGTATCTATCGCGATAAACCACGGACACTGGACGAATTAATGGCTAGCATTTCTAGGGAAATTGCAAACATCACTACCGACACATTGCAAAGTGTTGCAGCCAACATGGAGTAGCAAGATTGGTTATGCCTATGCCAGAAGAGTGGTCATTTTCAACACCTACTGTAGGGTAAGTGATTATAAACCTTTACAACCTTTACAAACCATTACTAGTCACGTTTGATATGCCAGGTGGCAATCAGAGTTTTTAACAACATTTATAGGCGCAAGCCATCCCTTTTTGTATAGCATTTCATGGTTTTCGTTATTTCTTCTTTTTTTTTTTTTTGGTTTTGCACATAAAAAAAAGGGGTCAGACCACTAAATTTTCATCCTTCCTGAATGTTTTTCTGAAAACCGCATTAAAATCGGATATTTTTTAACAAAACTACAGCCCAACGAAATAAGTCAGTTCTAAAAGAATCCCCCCAATGAAGTAGTTCAGCAAAGGTACAGGGATATTAGTGCTGGAGCTGGTGTACATAACATCCTTTTTCTTGTAACTTTGGTGGTGAATTAAAAATAATTCATGTGGCCTTAGAACAGCTTTGTTCTTGTAAAATTTCCTCCATAGCCATCATCCTCTTAAACTATAGATCTGTCATTTAGATTAATAGCAGCAAGACTTGAGACTAAAAACATACTTGTGAGTGCGAACATCTTCTGAATGCTCTTGTCAACTCTTTATATTACAGGAGTGCTGGGTCATTGTGAAACAAAGGAAAATGAAAGTGCAGATTTCCAGTAAAGAAAGGAACATTTATCCTTAGAAACTTAAAATTTAGTGACTTTTCATTGTATTAACCCTTTCAATCTGACTTTTGCATGGTTTATATTTAACTATGAAAAGTAGTTTAATTGAATGTTGACATACTAAAAGAAGTGCAATATGAGTTTAAAGTTTTTAACTTTTCCCATTTCCTAGAAATCTCCTGGGATAATATGTCCCAATTATATTGTCAACTGGGACTATTTGTCCCAATTGTCTAGTATACTGTGATAATATCCTTACCTGCATGTGAGTAAATAATAAAGTTAAATGAAATGTACTAAATATTATATTCTTACAATACAAGTTAAGTATGATATGGCATAAAGCAGTCTTTACAAAATGCAACCTGACATATTTGGCAAATGGGCCAAATGTGAAAGAAAGTTTCATTTTATTTGAAATTCATATATGATAGCAGAGTTGAGCAACTTTAAAGTTCAATTTAATAGGTCTGTTGGTACTATGGTCCATTCAGTATATTTTTTTAATCCGTATGTAGTGACATTAGGTTATTTTGAAGCAGGAGTCATGAAAAATTAGCAATGCCCTCGCCAGGACTCAAACCTGGACCTCTCGAATACGCATCGAGTGTGCTAATCTTTACACCATGAAGGCATGCTGGAAGAAGGGAGAAAATACCTTATAAGTATTTAAGAATATATCCTTGAGCAATAAAACTAGGGTTGTTTAAAAAAAGTTGTTATATTTATTTTGAATTATCTGCCTAAGCCTTTTTGGGGGGGGGGGGTGAAACTTCATATAGACAAAATATTAAGTTTACACAAAGTAAAAATTCAAAATGCCATTTTGAAGATATTTTTGACCAATTAAGGAAATTACTGTAAGTGCTTATAAAAAGCAATAAGTTCACCATATTCACTCTTCAGTGATGTTATTTGCAGCAAATCATGAAGATGTGAACATATTTGTGTCCCCTCAATAAAAGTTGTCGTAATACTCATAAACATTAAGCTGAGTTTTATATTTGGCTGAAAGTTTGAAATTCTACCGATAAACATAAAAGATCAGTTTTGTCATCTAAGAGCAAGCTTAGTTAAAGGCAAAGAAAAAAAGCAGCCATTTCACTATGCAGCAGTCTTTGGATAGGAAATTAGTTTTTTTGTTTCCTGTAACATTGCAATGGTTAGGAATGGGCTTCTAAACATGAGTGTGGTTTACACTTTGCCACTCAATTTGAGGTATTTTCCTTTGGCTTCATTTAAAAAAAATTTCCATTAAAAAAAGGGTTACTTTGCAGGTTGCATAGTTTCAGTTGTGTATTCTATTGCAGCTTTCAAATATTACCCTTCATCTAATCACTATCTGCATGCACCTTGCATCTATTAGCCATTTCTGAAGTATAGTACACATACTCAAAAGAGTAGAAATATTCATTTATTAAATTCTAACACTAGATGTCTTGTAGTTTCCATGTCTATATTGGTGTTTTAATTCTTTCAAACAAGTAAGAATTTTGATTTTATTTTTCAGTTACCAAAAGGCTTGGCGAGATTATGTGAAATATCGTCATTTACTGGCCAATAAACCAAAGGTGAAGTATGCTGACAGGCACAGACTGATGCAGAAAGAAACAAGATTACAAGAAATGAGATTAGAAAAGTAATTGAATTTGATAATTTGAAATATTTTATGTATAAAATACTGACATCATAATAATTATTAATACTTTTGCTAATAACATTGTTTTATGTATAATATTCATGACAGACATGGTTTGTTGATCTATTTACAAAATTCCAATTTACTTGATGATTTTTGCTTTTTGACAAGTGTAATTATCATAATATATATTGTTTTTTGTTTTTAGTTTCTTTTATATTTTTAATTGATTGGAGGCATCTTTGGTGGAATTTCATTATTGGATCAGACTGACAAAGTACATTGGCTAATAAACTTGAAATGCATTTTTTTTTATCTGAAATCTTAACTTTCAATGTAGGTTTTTATATTCAGATTGATAAGAAATCAGATGGCTGTTTTTATGATTTTAAAGCAGAAATTTTCTTACTAATTTGGCTTTCCTAATGTGAATTTTGTGTGTACTCTCATTTCACGTATCTGGAATTTGACTTTTCCTGAGCTTTCTGGATAGTCAAGCTTTTTTACACTGTAATATAAGTATCAATTAAAAATATTCTAGAAATTCTTTGAAGTCTTTGCCGAGAGAAGTCCGGGCGAGTAGTATTATCCTTCATTTCTCCATTAATACTGTTAGTATTCACACTGGAGATAATGTCATTTTCATTTCCATCCATAACACTGCTCAGCAAAAGTGATACTTTACTAGCAGAATATTCAAGCCATGATTTTTATCTCGACATTCTATAGTTGAAATAAAGTATCATATTTTACTTGTTTGCAAGAGTGCAGGTGAAAAGAAAAATTCTTGTGACTGCTTGAGAAAGTTTATTGTAATTGAGAACCAAAGTAAAAGAGGCCACATTATTGCTAAAGTAACCAAATTATGTGTATGCTAAAAAATTAGGAGAATAGAGAAAAAGAAAATGTTGGTGTCAAAAGTACCCATTCTTTTTTCACTGTTGTCATCCTTATTTTTTAATGGAAGCTTGGCATTTACCTTCACTTTATCTAACAAGATCTAGCTATGATAGATAATTAATAATTTGCATTTTTGATTATATATATAGCTGGTTTTACAGGGCAATACTGAATTTGACTTACATACTACCTTTTAATATCAGCCTTTCCCCTCCAACACAATCTTATCTTTTGGCTTATATTTGGAAATATGTCCTTGTGCAAAATTGTAGTTGTCATATTTTAAAGTGTGTTAACCCTCTGAGCGACTCAGGTTTTTGGATCTGTCATGAAGACCTGTATTTAAACAGCCTTTATTAGCTAAATTTGTATATTTACTTACTTTAGGCTCTATTTTCATAAACTTACATTTATTAAGATGACATTTATATTATTAAAGAAAGTAAGAAAGTAAAATATCATAAATTTTAAGCTAATATATACTAAGTGACAAAAAATCTCATGACCGGATAAAGCTGGCCATGGAGCTCAGAGGGTTAAAAGCATTGCATTTCCTCCCGATTTTATATAATTTGCATTGAACTTTTAGTGATTTGAAAAGGGATGTTACTGTAGTAATAAGTAGCAAAGGATTCTACAAAACTGGAATCATGAGTGATGTAATTCAGGTAAGTTTAATAAAGGTTTAACTTTTTTTTTAAAGCAAAAGATGTTAATATCTGTTGTATTATTTATACTTATTTGAAAATATGCAAAATTACCTTCAAAGAAATTATTTTTGTAATTTGTTAAATTTAATCTGATAATTTATCACTAAAAAATTGGAATCAGAAGTGATGCAATTCAAGTAGTTTTAAAGAATTTTGTTATTGTAGTGTGCTAATTAATCTGAACGTATAAATAAAAGCATAATTTTAATGAAACATAACATTTTTCAAAACATATAGTAAACCTAATATGAAATGTGCCCTCTACTGTCTTTGAGAACTTGTTCCTCACATTTTATCTTTGATTTCATCAGTTTGCTTCCGTTCGACCTAATTATCATAAAACCAGACTTTGATGATACTGGAAATTATGAGATTTATTGATGTGTTTTGTTTTCAGTTTTCCTTTCTTGACCGACCAAAGAGCCTCGATTATGTTGAGCTTCCTGTATTTGATGACACTGAGAAGCACTTGCAAATAGGGTTTGTGATATAGAAAAGAATCTTGTTGCAAAATCCCAATTCTGTCAGGTGTAGTTTTTTCATAGCTCGACCAATTTTTTTCTTTACAATTTCAGCTTATTTTTCTAAATTCATCATATTACTGATTAGTATAAGAATCCTGTACATGGACAGAAAATCAAACTCAGAAAGATTTGTACATGTATATTTTGAAGTCTGGTTCGTGTATCTTGATAATACACACACTTCTCTACATGATGTCTTTTAGTTCTGAACACCAGTTATGAAGAATAAAATACATTTTTTCCAAAAGAAGAACTTTTTTTTTTTTTTTTTTTAAGTAGCATTATGGCCAGGTTTAAGTTGTTGCAGAATTGTAAAAGTATGTACATAGATTTAAAAAATGAACCAGTGGGGGAGAGCAGATGAAAATCAGTAAACCAAGGATTTTTTTTAACTCCATTATCAGGACAGTATGATCTCAGCCTGTAATTTTACACTTTTTACCATATTTTTCAGTTTTTTCAGACCAATGGCACAAGTAATTTTGTAAAGCTTGAAAATGATATAAACAGTCTCAACACTTATTTTACGTATCTTATTTTTGGTTCTTTGATTCATAGAAATATCTTGATTTAAAAGAACAATTTTACAGCTTCCAGGAGTGTTTTCATTGCTCCAGGAAAAAAATTGAAACAAATAAGCACAATTAGTAAAAGATAAAATCTGCCATTGAAAAACGTAACAAACGTTCTTGACACACACAAGTAAGAAAATTATGAACTCGAAACAGCTTGCAAGTATAAAATGGCATAAATTGAAGGGGAAGATTCAAAACTAAACAGTGCTGTCATTTATGAAAAATAAAATACTTTAAAAATAGCCTTTTCCTCAGATTAATTTACACACTATTGTATTAAGTTATTTATTCTTATCACTTATTTTTATGCGAAATTACGTGTAGAGAAATTGTTTTTACAATTTATTAACATTTAATTTAACAATATATTATTTTATTATCAATTAGCATGCCATGCTTCTCCCAGTTTTGGTTTGCCATCTGAGGTTTCACCAATCATTGAGCAACCTGGAAGAGAAAATTGGCTATAAATTTAAGGATCGTTTTCTATTGCAGGTAGGCTATGTTTCTAGATACTAATTTAGGTAAATCATACATTTAGTAATTTGTTCTGAAAATTTGAATGTTGTGAATTTCTCCATATTTTAGTTTATTCTTTTTCATTTATTGTTAAATTATATTTGAAGCCTATTATAGCTATTTTATTAGTAGTCTATTAAACAGCACTGTAGAATAAGTTTCACTTTACACCTTGCCTTTTTTTAATTTGTGGTGAAAGTAGCACTGAGTAGTTTGTATTGAGACTTCATTACAACTTCAAACTCATTTCTGTCATCATTATTATGGTTTCTTATATTTTTTCCATCATATTTTATGTTTTTTAAGCAAAAGTAGTGTTGATATAAAGTCTACCTGAAAGTTCTACCCGATAATGTTATTTCAAGTTTCACACGCATGCATGTATTCATTTCAGACATCTATTTCTCTTTATCATTGCATTTAGACACATGTACTGTTCTAAATTAACTGTAACAAAAGTGCTTCATTCCATTATTAAGTGAGATACACTCATATAAACATGGCTGCTGATAAAACTCTTGATGACACCGTATGCATTCCAACCAGGAAAAAATGTTACAAAAGTGTGTCAAAATTTTGTGAAGGTTTTTGATAGAGATGTAGTTTTGGTTAAGCAGGAGATTGATAGACAGGAAATGGATAAAAAATTTTCGAAGCTGGTAGTTTCGACCTTAATGATAAGCCAAACCTGGGCAGCCATCTTTGATTGACAATGATATTATCAAAACAATGATAGAATGAGATTTTTTTGACATCATCAAAGATTGCAGAGAAGCATAACTCAGCTGAACAAACTATTTAGGACCATATTTGGGAACTAGGCTTGGTCTATAAATATTCCAGATGGTTGCCTCATGTGTTAAGTGAGAAAAATTTGTATGATTGATTCGTTATATGCACATCTCTGCTTGTACAGGGGGGGGACCTTCTTGGATCAGATGATAACTGACGATAAAAAGTGGATTACCTATGAAACCATCATTAGGAAAAGAGCGTACTGTGAAACCAGACAATCTGCCATAGTGACTGAGCTTGAGGTTGAGTAAAAGAGTGCTGTGAATATAGTGAGACCTCCAAGAACCAATGTATTATGAGCTTTTGAAGCCTAATGAAAAACTAAATTCAAAGAGATACTGTGAGCAAATGGTTGATGTAAGCAAAGCTGTCAAAGGAAAGAGGCTGACAATGTTCAATGGGAAGCATATTATACCACATCATGATAATGCCAGTTCACATGGTGCTTTCAGAAAATCGCACAACTAGAGCTGGGAAATTCTGCCACATCCTTCATACTTCCCAGACCTAGTGCATTCCAATTATTACTTGTTTCTGCCCTTGCAAAATTTTTTGAAGGGAAAAGAAATCAAATCTGAAACAGCTAAGCATTATTTGAGTTGTTTGCCTTTAAAAAAAAGATATTTTTCAAAAATGGTATTTACAAATTACCACCAAACTGGCAAGAGATCATAAGTAATGACAGAAATAATATTGTACAGTAAATATTATTAAAGGTATGAAAGTTGTATTATTTTTTTTCACTTCACAAATGGACAGAATTTTCCAGTATATCTTGAAATTATGTGAGTATGGAATACAGTTGATTCATTTATCACTGTGAGCACCTCTGAATGAAATATAATGAAACATCATTGATAGTCGTGTTTTGAAAATCATCGATAGTCATGTTTTCAAATTCAGTCACTTCCATGGAACATTAAAATTGTCTGGAACCATGGGTGATCATCTAAGAAGTTTTACTGTATTTCTGATTTTTTGGGGAGGAGGGGAGCTGTTGTCAAATCATTAAATTTATAATTTTGTTACTGTATTAAAGTACCGTCTATGTTTTTGAAGGTAGAGGAAACTTTAGAAACTATCCATATTTTGCATTTACCTTTAGATCTCATTTTGATCTAGCTGCACCAACAGTTGAGTATTCGCTCTAAATTAAAATCCCAGTGAACTGGCAGGCTGTATGTGAGTTTTCATGATTTTCAACAACTGTAACGTGAATGAGTCAGTTTTTCTTATAAAAGTTCTCCATAAAAATGTTTCTAGCTCCAGGTAAATAACTTTCATGTGCTTTGCCAAAATACAAATAATCCAGTCCTTTTTTATTTTGCTATATGACAGATACAGATCTAAAGTGGTTCTAAACTGAAGGGGGTGTAAATCAAATTGTGACTACATAATATGTACATTTTTAAAACAGCAAATACTATTTTTTAAAGGTTAAGTTTGAGTATGTAAACAGAATTATTCTTACTTGCTTGTATTACTTTGATTGTTGAAAAAACTGAATAAAAGATATTGATTGATTAAAAATATATGTTTCAGTTAGAACATTTAAATTTATTCATGAAGCAACGTAAGCATAATTTGTCGATTTTATGAAACAATATGCAATCATTCAATATGACAGTGTTTGCTTCACATTTTTTAATTAAAGAGGTTTCATATATATATATGATAGTTTAGGAATGTCTGAAATTATTAATTAGTTAATTGACTTTGGTTACATGCAGAATTTCCAACATACAGAATACATTTGCTCTTCATTAATGAAAAGACATCTTCTAAATTAGGAACTTTTGTTACAGTTTGGTATCTTTCATGATGCCTCAATAAAAGAACAGACTGAAAAATGAATGCTTTTTAAAAACCAGAAGACCTCAAACTGCTGTAGTTTTTGTTTCAGTTTGAGATCTTTGGCCTTACTTTCACAAGAACATGGTTTGAAAATTTATTCTTTTTGAGAGTAGATAGTGCGAAACCCTATATTTTTTTACATATTCATAGCTATTCTGAAACATACATGTTTTTAGTATCTCTGGTTATAAGCACAGAATTTCTTTTGAGGGAGGGGATGCATGGGTTTTCATGCTTGAGTGGTTGAAGAAATATTTTTGTAATTATTTTCTGAAGTAAAACATACTCATAAAAATCTGAAAACTGAAAATTTTAATCAAAATCTACATTGATCTTTATGGAATTCTCAATAAAACATTTATACTTATGGAACCATTGACAATCCAAAATCAGTTTTGAGTTCCACATTCACAAGTGTATATAATATAATAAAACATTTATTTTTTATGGTCTTATTCATAAAATTACCATGGAGAATTGTGTACTATGTTAGACTGTAAGTTCATGGTATTATTTCTCAAATTCACATGCCTTCATTTTTTACTCTTAAATATGAAATTCTTTAATTGATATTATTATTTTGATACTTGAAATAATTACTCTTTTAGTTCAGGAATGTTTATTTCCTTTTTATGTAACTTGAATGGTGTTAAAGTGTATGTACATAAAAAATCACTTTTTCATCTGTTTATGATTGATAATATTGAAACATTTTAACTTTATATTTTTTATGACATTTTAGCTTGCTCTCACTCACCCATCCTACAGAGAAAATTTTGGGACAAATCCAGATCATGCTCGTAATTCGTTGACAAACTGTGGATTGCGGCAACCTCAGTATGGTGATAGAAGAATACATTACATGAATACTCGCAAAAGGGGTAAAATATATTAAGGGCGTTCCATGTAAATTGATGATATTTCATTATGTATAATTTTGCTGAGGATGAAATAGGAATTATTTGTTAATATTTTTTTTTACTTTTATATAACTGAAATATGACAAAATGTCACATAAGGAAGTTTAAGGTACTAGAAAATTGTGTACTTTAATCTTGAGCTAAGGGCATTGTTGCCATTTATTTTATATATTTCGTGTGCTTAAAGTTATCAGTTAATATTTTTCAGTTTAAGCTAATTAAAATATGATGAAATATCATTTATGATTAAAGTGATAGAAAATGTTCTCCTTTAAGGACATTTATAACTATTTTATTTACATATTTAAATAATTTCTGTTTTACCTCAATGAAACAATTGGAAATATTGGTTAATAATTTGCAATTTTGCATTGTTGAAATAGAATGAAATATAAGATGATGAAGTATTAAGATGATGGAAAATGTTGTATCTTACTTTTGAGCTAGTGATTTCAAACCATTTCATTTACATATTTTATGTAACTATAATTTTACTTAAAATTTCTTTGCTAAATCTGTTATAGCAGCTGGATTCAGTTCAAGATTAATCTCTACTTCAACTATAGAACCTCCATTTCTGTATTTCCTAGTTCTGACATTTACTATATTTATTTTTCTTTAGCTGTTCAAATATCAAATCTTTACATATTATTTCTAGTTTACAGTCATTCTTTTGAAAGTTTTAGCACAACTTTTTATAATATTTTAATTTGTAGGTATAAATACCTTAATCAATATCATGTCAAGGTTTGGTAGTCAGAAAGAAGCTATCTCTAGTATTAACCATAATGAAAGACTGGAATTCCTCGGGGATGCTGTTGTTGAGTTTCTTTCCAGTATTCATTTGTTTTATATGTTTCCTGATTTAGAAGAAGGAGGTCTAGCAACGTATCGAGCTGCAATTGTACAGAATCAGCATTTGGCTGTATTATCGAAAGTTAGTAAATTAAATTCTCATATTTTTTAGAACTATTTTTTATGATGTAATGTTTTTAGTGCATAAATTGCACTAAATGTAAATTTTGGTGCAAAATCTAAATAGTGATACGAATATCAATCCTAAAAATAAATACAGCACTGTAAAAAGAATGATTATTTAATTAAATCTAAAATAAGCAGGGAAAATGTTTAAAAATACAGAATGTATTTTACCATATGAATTTAAGGTTACAAAGTTGTTGATTTCATTTAACATTGCTAAAAACATTTGTGTCTTCTCATGCAGTTGATAGCAAATGAATTTCAGTTAAGTAGAAATTTAAAAGATAGCAGACATTGCCATGGTCTGTCTCAAAGTTTTACACTTCAATATTGATACTTTATTAAAGCAGTTGAAAATTTCAGAGGGAAAACTGTTGGATAAATGTTCATTCTTTCCATTTATTCACAGTGATATCATTGCATAGCTATGTATATTGGGAAATAAACAGGTTGCCATGTTTGGACATTGTTGTTCACATATAATGCCTCTTTAACGAAGAAATAACCTATTTTTTATTATTTTCATATATCTTTTTAGTATAATTTCTAAAATATACAAGTATTGATTATATTTCTGTAAAATGTATAATACTTTTTCTTTCTCAATAAATGCAGGATGTCAAAAAAGTTTTTCATAAATTTTTATTTTCTTAATATCATCTTATATATGTATTACTTCCATTTACAGTGTTTCTCAAAAGATGATAATGAATTTTATATAAACATTTTCAAGTGTAAGTAAAAAAGAAAGCTTTCTGTAGAGTTCCCAAAGAGCAAAAAATCCCATTATTGAAATATTTCTTGTGTATATAAATTAATAACAATAAAGAGTTATGCCTTTACATGCACAGATCTCATAGATATTCAAGAATAAATTTATTGATTTGGGTCATTTTTCAATACCTGTTAAGGATGTAATTCAAATCATTTCAGAGCGAGTTTAGGAAGCAGTGTTACTGTTTTGGTGATATTAATAATTCAATCCTGGGTAAAAATTTATAAAAAAAACTTGTGAAGCAATTGGAAAGCATTTTATTTAATATTATATATATATAAACCAATAATTCATAATAATTTATGATAAGAATATATATATTAGGGAATTATTTCACATTTCTGAACTAGGATTTAAATTCAGATTTCTTAAAATTTAGTAGAAAATTTAAAATTAAAGTAGGGATTTTATTCAGAAATGCAAAATTGATGAAGCATGATCCTCATGAATTGTTGGTGGTTGTATAGAGAGATTCCGATTTCCCTTGATAAGTTGGGATCTTTCTATGGAATAAACAGGTGTTCCCTTTTTTTACTTCTTTAATTAAGGAATTTAATTGCCACTTCCAGTTTAATTAATTACAAATTCCTGTTGTTTACTTACACAATACGACACATTTACTATCTAAATTTCACTTCACATTTCCTAGGAGATAATTTTTCATTTAGATATTTTATATTTAAATTTTTAATTGTTGCAGCAAAAGTGCAGGATTTTACTTTTTAAAATTAAATTTTGAAATTAATTACTTTTTCTGCTTGTATTTCTTTACAAAGTTATATATGTATATAATTTTTATAAAGAAATATATAAATGTATGTGCATGTAAAATATAAAATACGAAAGAAAATTATTAACTTTAATTTAGCAATAATCCTTTTTATTCCCCATTTTAATTTAGATACTTCTCCTTCCTACCTACTACTACTAATTGTTTATAATGCATGAATCTGAAGTGTGTCATCTCAAAATTAATCTGCATCATGCTTTTTATATAGCAATGCAGATATTTTCTATCTAATCACAAACCAAAATTTCAACAATGAACATTTGCTATATATATCACTGTTGCTAAAGACGGATTTCTCACCTTCTTGTTCTACTAACACATATCATTCACCACTCTGTTTTTGTCCATTATTTAAAGATGTGAATAGCTGGTAGCTGTACAAAATTATGGGGTGCCTATCACATACAAATCATGTGTGATTCAGAATATGTATCTCAAGAATGTCCCACAATAAATTATACACTCTTAGACAAAAAAAAAAAGACACACCAAGAAGGAGTTATCCGAATAGGACGAAAATTGGTAGAAGTGGTGTACATGTACAGAAAAACAAATGATTACAGTTTGAGAAAAATTGGATGATTTATTGAAGTGATAGAGCTTCACAAAGTGAAAAAGTCAGTAAAACGTTTGTCCACCTCTGGCCCTTATGCAAGCAGTTATTCGGCTTTGCATCGATTGATAGAGATTGCGGATGTCCTCCTGAGGGATATCGTGCCAAATTCTGTCCAGCTGCCGCGTTAGGTTATCAACATCCCAAGCTCGTTGGAGGGCCCTGCCCATAATGCTCCAAACGTGCTCAATAGGAGAGAGATCTGGTGACTTTGCTGGCCAAGGTGATGTTCGGCAAGCACTAAGGCAAGCATTAGAAACATGTGCAGTGTGGGGGTGGGCATTATCTTGCTGAAATGTAAACCCAGGGTGGCGTGACATGAAGGGCAACGCAATGGGCCTTAGAAGTTCATCGACGTACTGCTGTGCTGTAAGGTTACGAAGGATGACAACCAAAGGGGCCCTACTATGAAATCAAATGGCACCCCAGACCATCACTCCAGGTTGCCGGCCTGTCTGCCGGAAGACAGTCAGGTTGGTATCACAATGCTGTCCGGGGCGTCTCCAGACTCACCTTCGCTGGTCATCGGGGCTCAGTTCAAAGCAGGACTCATCACTGAAGACTATTCTACTCCAGTCAGTGACATTTCAGTGCGGATGAGCCAGACACCACTGCAAATGGTCTTGACGTTGTACAGAGGTCAATGGTAGTCGGCGCAAGAGGCGCCGTGACCATAGCCCCCTTTCTGTGAGCCGTCTATGAATGGTCATTGCGGTCACTGAAGCACTAGTTACACGTACAATTGATGATAATGATGCATCTGGGGCTGTGAGTGCTGCTGTGACGATTGCTTGGTCTTCACATTCTGTGGTTTCTCTAGGCCTACCCGCTTCCTTCTTGACGCTGTGTGCGACCATGGTTCACTCGTTCCTGCCAACATCGTCTAATAGTGGCTTCGTTCCTGCTAAAATGTCGAGCTATTCCCCGATAAGACCAACCAGCTTCTTTGAGCCCAACTACATGACCTCTCTAAAATTCTGACATCTGTGCATATCATTTGTGCACCTGTAAGCGAGGCATAGTTACTGTCTACCAGAGTACACAGAATAAAATTCGTGAAGAATTTATGGCCTGGAATCGTAATTTCTCCTCTTAAGTATCCTGCCAGTTGCGCAGATCAGATATGCTGTAGCGACAACCGTTCATTCATTGGCAGCCAAAATGTAAAATTTTGAATTTTTCCGTCGAAACCTGTATGCATATCAATTTGTGTCCAATTTGCTTTATATTTTCTCGGTGTGTTGTGGTGCGTCTTTTTTTTTTGTGTGTGTGTGTCTAAGAGTATATATTGTCTACATTATGTCTGCAAGTTTTTCTTTTGCTTATATATCTATGATGCTGCCAGCTGTTACCAAGTTAATACGAGTTATCATCATTTTGTATACGCAGTAAAGAATATCAAGTTATGTATGGATTTATTACATATTATATATATAAACTAGAAATGAAAGCATAATGAATAATGCATAACTAACTAATTATTTAAAATATAATGCATAACTGTGGTAAAATAAAAAAAAAATTATAAAGGTTTTAAGTTTTTAAGTTTACTTCTATAAGCCGAAAGGAAGTACATAATGTGAGCTTCCCTTATTTAGAGCCAAATTGACAGCATGAATAATTATAACAATGAAAATGAAAGTTAATAATATATAACTATGTGAATAAAAGGCAGAACACATAACAAAAAATAGGGAAAAAATTAATATAGAATTCAAGGGAAAAATTGCAGATATATATATGAATGTTAAAGGGGGCGGAGTGCAATCAAAATTATATAGATTAATAATACAATCAAAATTTCCATAGATATCCTTAATTAAGTATCGAAGGAATGGTGTATTCATGCATTGTTCAAAATAACTATATGTATGTTAAATTTTCCAATCTAAATTTATAAAATATTCCTTTCATAATGGACAAATATTATTACAGATGCTTAGGTTTCAAATTCTGTAGAAAATTTATAGTTGACAAAATTAAGTTTTAAAGTAACCTTTAAAATACATTATGTATAAATGGTTTAAACTTTATAATTTTGATAACTTTTATAATTTGATTTTTCTGGGCTACTGTTTGCATTTTATAGATTTTTCTTCCCCATATTAAAAATTTCTGTCAAAAGATACTAACTAACTACTTACTAATTTAATTTTTTTATAAGAAATATATATAAAAATTTAAACTTCATACATTTTTGAAATGATGTCTCTAACCAAAATCATGACAATGTATAACCAACTCAATGCCGTTTTGTGTAATATACAATTTTTAATTCTGTACACTACCCAACATTGAAAATGCAACAGCAAGAAGGAGTGGCCCAAAAATTATGCAAATTTCAGGCTAGATGCATGTCACCAAGTTATGTGAATGATGTGAAATGCGCAGCTCTTCAAAGCATATTAAAGAAGATATAAGGGAAGGAACCTGCAACATGTTCGATTTTCATGTCATTATTTCTGCTATGGAAATCATTGTAGAAGATTTGTTCTTGTCTCAGAGGATGTGCATAATAGCAGAGAATGCAATGCTGTCATCAATAGAGGCAATTCCAGCAGACAGACGATTTTACTAGGGTGGTGATCGGACTGAGATGGGCAGGTTGGTCTAAGCTGACCTACACCTGGTTGCATCCACAGTGCACCTGCTGTGGTGATGATGATTGGAACAAGAAAATGTGGCAAGTTCGAGGGATGCCAGTGCAGCAAGAATGATGTCAGCATGCGTGGATCGGCGCACCCGCCGACAAGCGGTGGTGCATCTGCAGGCCACTCCTACCTTCATTCTGTAGCATGTTCAGGACATCCTGGATGTTCCCATATCGACCAGAACCATTTGCCATCGATTGGTGGCTAGTGGCCTGCACTTGGGGTGTCTGTTAAGAAGACTGTCATTGACCTCACATCATAGATGCCAGCACCTGCTATGGTGCCGGGCTCAAGCGATGTGGACGATGGAATGGCACAGGGTCATATTCTCAGATGAGTCACTCTTCTGTTTCTCCAATGATAATTGCTGCATCTGAGTGTAGCATTGATGTGGTAACAGGTCTAATCTGGCAGCAGTTGCGGAACGCCCCACCACACGACAACGCTGTTTTGGCATCATGGTTTCGAGTGCAGTCGGTACGATTCCAGGTCACCTGTAGTTCGTATTCAGGGCACTGTGATGTGCTCCACCCACTGACATTCCCCTACCTTCAGAGAGTGCTCAGTGCCCTTTATCAACATGGTAGTGACCAACCACACACTGCTCACATCAGTGAACGTGCTCTGCAAGGTGTACAGATGCTTCTCTGACCACCTTTCTCTCCTAATCTCTCACCATTCGAACACATTTGGGATGTGATTGAGTGCCATTTGCAGACCTTATAATTGCCGTATTCAGAAGATGTAACAAATAGCTGATGACAAATGGAGAGCCATTCCTCAGGACACCATCCGTAGCGTCATTGACTCTGTACCTAGACATGTTGCTTCATGTATCGCCATCCAAGATGTTCCTACAACCTACTGAGCCAACGCTGTTCTCAGTTGGTATTATGTGTATCATTTCAAAATAAAGGTCAGTTATTGTTTGTTGCTGTCTCTCTCTGTTTGCCAAATTTTATCACTTTCTGAACACGCCTTGTCAGTGTTGCATTTTCAGTGTTGGGTAGTGTATGTCTAGAAGTTTCAACTGGCTCAGGATTACATGGGTTCTTATTTTTATTAATCTGCTATTTTAATTTATTCCTATTTCTATTAATCTGCTATTTTAATTTTATTGTTTGTTCTTTATGTGTCTGAATAACCTTTAGATTTATCCCGTATGTTTATGCTAAACTTTGAATAAAAGTTCTAGAAATTTTTATAGTGAATTCAGCTCTTAAAAGAATTATAGTATATATTTGATATAGCATTTCGCATGCATTTTATGAGACAAAGGTTTTTTCCAATTGTATTTCTATTCAGTTACTTTATTCATTAAAGTTACTTTATCATTCTTAATCTTGCATTTTATTTATACTTTATCAGAAACTTCAGCTCGAAAAATTCATGTTATATGCACATGGTTCTGACTTATGCCACGATTTGGAGTTAAGACATGCAATGGCTAATTGCTTTGAAGCTCTTATGGGTAAGTATATATTAAACATAGTTTTACTACATGTAAAGGTAATTATGGAGCTGCAATATATCTTAACATAACTCATTGATTCATTTACAATATGTAAATCAAATTTAACTTCTGTGTGATTTCAACTTACAGTATATTAGATCAGTTATTCTCAAAGTTTCCTTTATTTTGTTTCCCTTTCTTACTTCTGTAAGTTAAATTGAACAAAGTTAAGTTCCTCAAAGAACTTATCTGTTACCATGTTGTATATTGTATCCTAGAACGGCAAACTGTGGAAATCATTTTTAACCTTTCTTACTTAAGAATTCTTTTTCTGTGCATCTTGTGTGTAAAAATATGGTTATTTTAATTCTATCCTGTTGTTAAAAGGCCCTTCACTTAATGGTTAAGACAAGACAGCAACAATTTCCATAATGAATTTCTGTTCTTGATGACTATGGTATCTGACTACATAAGGTTTTCAGGATTATTCCTTTATGTAATAATGCAAGCCCATCTTCCTCAGAAAATACTAATCAAAAGAATCCTTTTTAAGAGAGATAGCATTTAAGTATTTTCTCCATAATAAATAACCTAATCTTCCTTGGTATTAAAATACATATTGGTTTCTATCCCAATGTACATAAATAATCATATTTATTATTTTACTGTTTTAGAGTAAAGAGTATCTTGGATAAGAATAAGATAACAACATCATTAAATATGGACTAGCTAGATATGCAGATTTTTCATGTTGTTATAGTAAGAGAAATTCATTTCCTTCAAAATAAAATAGTTGCTAACAAATTCTAGAAACATTCGTAAAATGGCCCTTTGTGTAATGCAAGCTATTAAGAATGAAATAGTATGCTTTTATAATTGTGATGTTGACAAAAAAAGGAAGAATGTGTTGCAATTTTATTATATGCACTTAAGAGTTATTTAAAATGTGTCTAATCTCATAAAATTTTTCTGAGTCTTGAAATTTATTATGATTTTGAATTAATAGAATAAGCTGAAATATTACAAAGAATGAGGTAGCAATATGTAATGTTTTATAGTTTCACTGACAAATACAAAATTTCTTTTGAATATAAAAACTTGTACTTGCTTTTTTCAGGTGCTTTATTTCTGGATGATGGGATTGAAGTGGCAGACCGAGTTTTCTCTCAGACCTTGTTTACTGAACCAGAGCTTTATGAAGTTTGGCAGAATTATCCTCCTCATCCTCTTCAGGTAAACAAAAATGTACTTACAGTATTAAAAATTTTTCATGGAGTATTTACTTGCTGAGATATTCTATATGTTTGAATTCTTTTATTTTATTTAGCATTAAGTGAAAACAAATTTAATGATTAGAAAACTTTCTTATTTAAGGCTTTTAGCTCATTTCTTGCTGAGTATAGAAATACCTGAAGAAATTGCATATCACATTATATTTATTATTATTATTGAATTTAAATTTTCCATTGCATCCAAGTTTTCAATTTTTTATGTCTACGTTTTGATGCACCCCCCCCCAGATGTCTTTCTGTTATACTGTGCTTGAGTATCAGGAAATTTAATTTCATCCTTTTAGTGCAGAATTCTCAGAAATATTCAAAATGAATTTACTGATCTAAGTCATCTTCCAATTCCTATTAAGAATGCAATTCAAAGCATTTCAGAGCAAGTTTAGAAAGTACTGTTTCTCTTTTGGTGATAATTAATAATTCCATCTTGGGTAAAATAGCATTAGTTATTAATTTACAATATGTCTTCTGAAAGTATCTATATAGTACACTGTACATATACAGGGTGTCCCAAAACGACCGCATAAACTGTACACAGCTAGATTCTTCGTTGGGAGTACATAAAAACTGCCCAAAGAAGCATTCCTATACGATCCATAGTTTACGAGAAAAATACGAAAAACAAAGTATGACGTCTCTGCCGGTGCAAAAAAAAAAAAACAACACTTTATTGAACAGTCAAAATTTTTTTTAAAAAAAAACACTTTATTGGACATATCAACAACAGTATTGGCAGACGATAATGTTTAAAACGTTCGCCGCGCATATCGCGTCATGCATGCGCGCGAGCCGTGGAATGACGTTAAGCCACCGTTGAACTGGTATTTAAAAGGCTGCATTTTGCAGCTACCGGTAGTCTTCGTATGGTGGCCATGTATTCCGTTCATGACTACTGCGACATCTACTTGATGTACGGCCGATGTAATTAAATTGCCGTACGAACTACTAGGGAGTATGCCCATCGATATCCGTCTCGCCGGCCTCCCGATGTCAACGTCATCCATTGGGTGGACGACCGAATACGAAATATGGGAAGCGTCTTACCAACAGCCATTCTTCATGATACTGGAAGACCGCGGAGTGGTATGACGGTAGCACAGGCTGATGCAATACTGCAGCGGGTAGAAGAGACGCCCGAGGTAAGCACACGCGCATTAGCTCGTGAGATGACTTTGAGTACTGTGCACAGGCTGGTACGGTCTGAGAGGCTACACCCATTTCGGTACACAACCGTGGATGATCTGAAGGTGGATCACTTTAAGAAATGCGTGGCGTTCTGTGAATGGCTGTTGCAGGAACAGAACACAGATAATGGTTTCATTGTACATATCTTGTGGACCGATGAATCATGTTTCACTCGTGATGGAGTATTCAACCATCACAACAGCCATATGTGGTTCCAAATCAATCCGCATGCAATCCGGCCGCAGAAACATCAGGAACGTTGGTCTCTTAACGTGTGGGTCGGCATACTCGGGGATCGCCTGCTTAGACCATATCTGTTGCCTGAACGTCTCTCGGGACAGTCGTACTTGGTGTTTCTCAATGAGGTCTTAACCGAGTTCCTCGATGACATACCATTAGCGACAATACAGGGACTTTGGTTCTAGCATGATGGGGCTCCGGCGCATTTCTGTGCTGCTGTACGTGATTGGCTGGATATGGAATACCCCGGCCGCTGGATCGGACGTGGGGGTCCGGTTCTATGGCTGCCACGTTCGCCAGATCTTACACAATTGGATTTTTTCCCATGGGGCCATCTCAAGGAACTGGTGCATCGAGACGTAGTGACAACACCAATGGACTTAGTTGCCCGTCTGCATGCTGCTTGTACTTCGGTGGACCCCGCAATGCTGCAACGTGTGATTACAGCCATTCCACGGTGTGCTCAAGCCTGCCTCGACATGCACGGCGGACACTTTGAACATATGCTTTAAATTGTGAATATACTGCTGTTTATATGTTCAATAAAGTGTTTTTTCTTGCCCCGGCAGTGACTTCATACTTTGTTTTTCATATTTTTCTCATAAACTATGGATCGTACACGAACGCTTTCTTGGGCACTTTTTATGTTCTCCCAAAGAGGAATCTAGCTCTGCAGAGATTATGCGGTCGTTTTGGGGCACCCTGTATATACATAATTAGTTATTATACATATATATACATGTAAGATATAACAAAATACGATAGCTGCTTTAAAAACTAATTTGGCAATCTCAAATTAACATTCTAAATTTGGAGATCTCCCCCTCAATTCATCTGTTCTCCCGAATTCAAGATTTTTCTATGTTACATAATGTTGCTTGAAAAGTGCAGCCAAAACTAATACTAACCAATCATAGTTTGTCTCTAGAATCGCACATACTCTGGTATAAATACTCTGGCGAGCTAATTATGTCACCTTCTTCTGCTAGCTTCTACCTTGCTAATAGCTCCTCACTTTGCTTCCCTGTCTAAAATGATGTCGCCCCCATTAACTGGTGTATATGAGAAATTATTCTAATTGTTTATGATCAAAAAGTATACTGTCTACGAAGAATGCTTCTAATGTGTCTAGAAATAAAAATAGTAATTAGCTGAACTTGAATTGTGTCAAAATCATCCATCCTTCCGCTCGACTAGCAAAAGCTGCTAAAAGTACTGATGTTATCAAAATATCCATCATCGATCACGACGACAACTGCAAGCTGATTCCTCTTCTGTGCTTTCCAGAATCATTACATACATAATATATGATTTTATGAAAAATCTGCAGGTTTTCAGAACCAAAACCATTAGAGGTTGCTGAGGCAGTGAAAAAAGTATAGAAGATTTTGATTCATCTTCTGATTTATTCAATAAAATTTCTTAGCAATAACTCAGTTAAAAAAGTATTTTCACATTAAAAGACAAAGAATTACTAGCACTTAACAATTTTTTAAATAACAACTCCTTTGACTATAAAATTTGCATTGACCTGGTTAAAGATCTAATTAAATACAGAATCTGTAGACAAAGATGAATAATAGTAACTGCTGTAAAATTGATTTTATGCATCATAACTTAACTTATACATACTATTGAATTTAGCAAAGTACTAAAAAATACCAAAAATGACTAACATCAAAATCTGCTTCAAGTACAACAAAAAATTAAGTAGCATCATTACTAACCACAGTAGCGAACCAGTTAAAATTGAGCCACCTTGCTTCTGCCATGAAGCGAGCTTTGAGAAATACATTGCCCAATAGCACAAACACATTACCAGCAATCTTGATATTATTAAAAATCAACAACTTAAGGAATTTATGAAATTTGGCACCAAGTTCAGTATTAAGTACAATCCCAGTAAGAATATTTATCTTAAAAAGACTAAACATAGCCTTGACCAAACTGTTATTACCAGCAGCTACAAATACTGCTATCCGTTCAACTCCTTTGAAAAATGGGAACATCATATTTACAATGACATTAAAAATTAATATTAACAAACATCAGTTCAATAATATAAAAGGCATCAATTTTAATTGTAAAGAACCTAAGAAATGTATTGAAGAACTTAAAACCAAATTAGTATTACCTTTATTGTCAAAGATAACAACAGTTTTAGTATTATTTGTTAAAAATTCTGTCAGGAAATTATTAGCAATAAACTCGTTGATAAGATTATTTAATCTCTAAAAGTCAAGAAAACAGAAATAGATTTAAAACATATCACAAAATACTTAAAATTACCAATAAACCACACTATCATAAATTCTTCAGTTTGTATGTGCTTCCAAAACCTCATAAAAATCCAATCATATTCAGATGTACAGCTAATGCAGTAAATAATTATAGAAAAGGGATTGATATTAATTTCAGAGAAATTCTCATAACACTTTGTATTCGGGTCCGAAAGCAATTTTGAATTACATAATCACCGAATTATCAACAATCATCAGAAAGTTATTAAAACCATTAACAAACAACAAATTTACAATATTAACTGCTACAATTTTGAGAATTTATATACTACCATGACACTTAATGAAATTTACTAAAGTTTAATTATTGTTATACTATCACCTATTTCACAGCATTAAAGCTCAAATAAATAAATGGATTTCTTATCTGAAATGTATACTTTTTCACAATTTTTTTAATTACCAGAATAAAATTTTTCAACAGATTAATGGTATTCCTTTGGGGACTAACTCTTCTACTGGCATCTGTAACCTGTTCCTCTTCATTAAGGAATATAATTTTATTAACAAGTCTAATAAACCAGAAATACAGGTACACTGTAAAAAAAGGGGGGGACAGTTCTATATCTCCCATTCTAGTGGGCTATATTAAAGCTTAGTATGAGAGAATTTAACTTAATAGATATCTATTTATTTTTTATTACAATCCCTGCATATACTCATCAGATGATTTTCAACTTTTCTGTTCTGTGTGTCGATTAGTGCATTATGTTTTAATTAAATATAAAATTTTTGTGGAAATACTATGTTTTATTTTATTATACTATATAGTATACTGTTCAATAAAATTAGGGGAGCACATTATTAAATAATTTTATCTTAAGCATTGAGTAATATGTCATTGAATTACCAAAAGTCCTTTTGAATTATGAAAAGACAGCCGTCGGAAGAAGTGTGGAATGCAGAATAACTGCAACGATGCTGTAATTGACATCTATGCAAAGATTACATAAAATGGGTAATTCATTTCAACTGTGTTCTTGCAAAGGTACACTGCGGGGGGGGGGAGGAGGGGGCCAGTTTTATATTTCCCATTCTACTGGGCCAATCGGTGAAATTCAACTTACGTTTTTCATGTCTTGAAAGCGCGACATAGAATATGTATTAGATTTATATATAACATTGTTCTAATACAGGTATTTTGACACAAAATCGGACTTTTTCTGAAATGACATGCCAATTTTTTTCCATATTTCAATTCTGTGACTCATTATGCCAAACTGCAAGTTTTGTAAAAATCGCAGGAATAGTTTTTAAAAGATTAGCTCTCAAAATTTTAGCTCCTCAGTGTTAATTGAGTGTAGTATATATTTATTAATATTTCCTTTTTTTATTAAACTTATTTGATTCTTCCTTTCACATTTCAAAATTAAGGTTCATTCCAAATAACATTCGCCCATTTTTTATGATTTATTTTTAAAACTTGTATTTTTAAATAATTTTTATAAATTTTTCAAAAAAAATTTGTGAATTATTATAACTTTATAATCTAATTATAAAATATAATGATAAAATTATAAATATAATTATAACATTTTTACCACCATCTTAAAGTAGGTGTATTTCTAAGCATACCTGCAAAAAATTAGAATTTTTCATTCAGAATTTCCGAAGATGAATTTATATATTGGCATGTATTTTAAATTTGGCATATTTGTTGAAAGCAATAATAGCATCAAATGTGGTTTAGGCACTTTGTTAAAATGATTTGAAAGTAGAATGATATGACATTTTTTCTTGCTCATGCACAATGTAAAAAGGTAGGAAAAATATGACATTTTTTCTGCTCCTACATAATGGATGGAAAAGGAAAATAGGTTGCCATATATTAAGAAATTTGCCAAGTGAATTATTCTTGGTATCAACTGAAAAAATTGCGCCAAGATAAATGTTTGAATTTCTCCATAAATTTCACACCAAATTTTACAAAATTTAATATTTAGGCAGAATTTGAGTCGTAGAATCGAAATATGGAAACAAATTGGTATGTTATTTCAGAAGAAGTCCCATTTTGTGTCAAAATACTTATGTTAGAACAATGCTATATATAAATCAAATATATATCCTAAGTCGTGCTTTCGAGACGTGAAAAATGTAGTTTGAATTTCGTGAATCGGCCCAGTAGATTGGAAGATAGAGAACTGTCTTTTTTTCTCCCCCCCTTCGCAGTGTATATTGATAACATCATTGCCATAAACGATCGCAATGAAGTTGAAAAACAATTTAGGCAGCTATACTAGATATTTTAATTTAATAAAACTAGCAAAGATGATACCAAAGCACATTATCTTGACCTATAAATTTACAGTCTCAACAATATTCCTTTATTTGGTAAAAGACTTTTGAATTTCAATATAATGAAACTAATTAATTGGAAATCTAATATCTCCAAAAAATTGTTGCAGACACTATTATTAATCAGACAAAAAAATATATATATTTGTAGAAAGAGCAAAAGTGTTGAGTTTGCTAATTAAAATACTTAAAGATAAAATTCCACATAATTTCATCAAAAAACAGCTAGCTAAACTACAGTTGTCAATCTAAAAATTATTTTCACCACCAAAGTGTTGTTTTTCATGTACCTAAACTATTATGGTGGTGTAGTTTGGATTTCCTTAACACAGTGGAATTAGACGTTCTTGTCAAAATCCTTACATTAATTTTAATTTAAGTTAGAGTGTCTAATAATTATCTATCTCTTTTATTAACAAAATGGGCTACTTGAACTTTCAAAAAAAATTTTTACATCATGCACTACAGCTCTGTAGTTCACTGAATTTAAAAAAAAAAAAAAAAAAAAAAAAAAAAAGGGAGTATTGGTATTAACCATTACAACTTATTCCATTCATTGAACTGAAGCAAACTTAACACTGTAACTTAAATTTATGGTGGTTAGTACTAAACTCCTTGTTAGATTTGTAACCCAAGTAATTTGATAATTTTTCCTTTTTTTTAAACAAAATAATTCATTTTTATTATTTTTGCTTTACTATATTTAAAGTTGCAGGCATATTTAATGTAAAGTTTTTTAATTATTTTTATTATTTATCAGCTTAAAATTCGCCGTTTATCTAAATCCATTACTTAACGCATTATAGGCTTAGCAATGGTATTATCAGACAGAACGAATATATATTTTTTCATTTCAAAGCTTTTGTTGCTCTAATGTTACATATTTTAACAACTAGTTCCTCATTTTTTATTATTTATTTTTACAATTTTAGTTTAAACTTTCATATGTTGATTACTTTTGTTTTACATGTTTTTTTTGCTCAGTCCACTTAAATTCATCATCATTACATGATTTTTAATTTTTTTGCTTCGGGTAGTCAATTTGGCACAATGCTATGTCTTATCCTTTTTTCCAAGTGTTTCAAAAACATGTAGGGA
>KK119611.1:721723-759835 GCA_000611955.2 Stegodyphus mimosarum | reverse complement strand
AGGGAAAATTCTGGTACATTTGAGATTTGATTTTTTGGTTTTATATGAATTTTAATGTTTTAAATGAAAATTTAATTGATTTTTTTTTTACCTCAAATAAACCAGGAAAATGAAACATATTAATCAACTTTTGTGAAACCTTAATTCATTTTCCCCTTGATGAGTTCTGAATTGGAGTTTCAATAAAAGGAGATTAATATTTATATTTTCTCTTTCGCATTTTTATTTTTCGAGTTTGTTCTGCTATGAATTCTTATTTTAATTTTGATTTGTTTAGATATGATGTTAAACCTCTTATACATGGTTGTAATTATTAATATTGTAGAGGAATTGTCTTGCTTCGATTCCAATTTAATATTAACTTTAGATGCTTTACTATATATATGCTTTTATTTTAGTAATAATAGTCAATCGATTTTTTCTGAACTCTTTTTTTCAGGAACAAGAGCCTGGTGGTGATCGAAAGTGGTTGGCATCTGTTCCTTTACTGCAGGTATTGTAAAGTTTCGTTCTTAAGTGCAGTTACAGTGTCTATCTTAATAATTTCCTCATAAGATTGAATCTAGAAGTTAACTGTATGAAATAAGGTAAAATGTGTCACAAGTATGTACTTATTTTAGGTAAAGTATGAAATTCGTTATTTCATTGAATACATAGTTATTTCTTTAAATATCTGATCAAATCAGTTAAAGTGTGCTATAAATTCTAATTCTGTACTTTAATTAGTTATTTTATGGAAATCAATAGCTCTTTAAAGTGTAAAATAACCAACATGTTTCATCCCACTTGTTAGTATTAGTTACTATATTGGGATATATAGAATGATTTTGGTTCCAAATTTAGTCATTTACACACGATATTTTTGTAATTAATGATAATTTGCTTCAGTTAATACAGAGATATTACTGTAGGGCGATTTTTTTTCCGCATCATACTCTCAGAGTATCAGTATTCACCATTCATATCTCAGAATGTGATCTGAAAAAACAAAGTTAAATAATATCATTAGTGAAGTATATATTATTTGTTCACAAGAATACAGTATCATAAATAAGCCTGTTGGCATATTATTTTAGAAGACTATGTTTTGGGAGACACAACTATACAGAAAATTAAATTATGTTTTAATGAAATAAATGTTCATAGGGAAAGGTAAAACTCTGAAGAATATCTGAAAATTCAAGCTAAGAAGATGAAATTAATATCAGATAATCTCATTCTGAAGCCTCTGTGGGGCTTACAATCCATATCCCAGTAACTGAAGTTTGCAAAGGAAGAGGTGATGAAAGATTTATATTATATGTTATCATGAAAATTACCAAAAAATTATTATTTTCCACTGGGAATAAGAAAGGGTCACATAAAAGAGTTGTGTTCTTGATGCCAGTTTAACATCATTGAAAAAAACTAAGATTGAAGAAGTGCCAGATGTAGAAAAATCGTTTCAGTCAGTTTTTACGACACAGTATAGTGTTACTGGTCAGGTATTTAAAAATGTTCATGTAAAATGCACTTTTAATAGAAAATATATTTATTTTAGAAGAAATGTTCTGTGCAATTCTGAGTGCCATTTAGTAATCCCTGTTATGACAAATTTGTCCTTGTTATAATGGTTTTATTGTGTCTATATACAAATAGCATTTTATATGCTATATAACTCAGTTAAGTATTTTATTTTATACTTTAATTATCTATCAATAATTATTTATAGAATAAGTCGTTATTCTATGAAATAAATAGTTAAAGTATTATATTGATAATTTATTGTGTACTTTAAGTGACTTAATGAGTTATTTCATGTAATAACTAGGAATTTTATGAAATAATTGAATTATGCACTGTAACAGTAGCACATATGTATAAATATTTATATGCATTTTTTATATAAGTGCATTGACCTAAAGTATGGCAATGTTGAATTGCTTTATATTTGGTTACATTCTGTAACTGACTTTTTGTAACAGAACTGGAAGTAACTGATGGTTCTAATCTGGTAGCGTGATAATTCCATTTCAGACACCTTGCACTTAATGACATTTTTTTTTTTTTTGTATAATTTCTAAGGCTGCATGTAGCTAATGAATTCTGTTATGTTAATTTTGCAAGCTTTTCAAAATTTGTTCTAAGCAATAATTCATAATAAACTAATTACTACTACTTTTTAATTAATTTGATCTTTTTACTTTCTGTTTTCCATGTTTTAATAAATTTTAATTAGAAAAGTAATGTATTAAACAGTGAATAACAGTTGTGTATTTTCTTTGCATTGCTTAATATATTCAAAGAGTGCTACATATTTTGTATTTATCCTTATGAATATAGCACTAGCATTTTTTATTTAATTTTTACTTGCGTTTTTCCCCTATTGCTTAACCCTTCAGTGCGTGGAAGATTAAGCACTTCTTTCTTCCAAAATAGTTGCAATATCTGTCACTTGTAAATTTGCAATGTGAGCTGTGTTTATATTTGCACGCACTGCAGTGCATAACTGGAATGTGAGTTGAGCTCTTTAAAGACCATCAATAGGTTATAGAATTTAATTAAGTAAAATCACTTAAAAGCCAGAATCTTGAGAATTATTTATGTTAGAACTTTTTTTAAATGCTGAAATGCAAAGATATTTAAACGTTTATGCTTTGTGAAATATTTTTATTTCCTTGTAGAAAGTAAAAAGGAAGTATTGTAATCACGAAAAATTTTGGGTATCATATTTCAATGAAAATATCCATTTTGAAACTATCGAATGCAAGTTAATAATGTTTTTGTGTGACATCTGTACATAAGGACAGAATAAAGGACTCTTTTTCTGCCAAAAAATTATAAAACTGATTTAAAATGGATTCTGAAGAGATTTCTTTTCATGACGTCTGTGTGTACATATGTATGTATCTCGCATAGAAGAAAGTAGCCTCAGAACATTGAAATTTTCTGTATAGGACTGGTATAACATGTAGATTATATATCCACTCTGTTACTCAGCTCAGTGATCTCAGTTTCTTTATTCTTATATGTTTGTAAATTGTGGATTTTCTACTTTAAAAATGATTGAATTATGTTGTTCTTATCTTCCGGTGAAAGTTTTTATACTTTTAGTAAATCTGCATGCAATAGATGTAGAATGCATAAACAATTTAAAATTTGTTTAAGTGCGGCTAAGCTTGATGCCATGGAAGCCATATTTGTTTACATTTGAAACTTAGGAGACCATTGGATTTGTTGCCAATCTAGAGAAACTAAACTTCGCAACAACAAAGATAAGCCTTCTTTTATTAATGTGAATTAAATCATGCATAATCCATTCTGGAATTTATTCGAGGAAATAAGTGTTTAAGATTTACTTCATAATTTTTAATACGGATATTTGGAGTTTTTATGCGTTTGTGCCACTGCGTGAGAACTGAATTAATTGAATGAGAAATACTGAATCCTATGTGGAAAACTTTTTTTTTTAATTTCTTTTGTACATCAGTGTAATGCTGTTAAGTGAACCTAGTGTCAGAGTGTCGCTATGGCAAACAAAGTGAATTTTAAAGAGTGCATATTGTGGTTTATGCGCTATCAATGAAGTAGATTTAATTCAATGCAATAAGTTTAAATGAAATGCAAGAAAAAATGCGTATAATGTAACTTCCATACAAAGAAGTTATGTGGTGTACACATCAGATTTTTTTTATTATGTCGTTCTTTCGAATTAATTTTAATATATTACATAATGCTTCTGAAAAATGTGCTTTGCATAACAAGTATTAATTACAAGAAATGAAATATCTGTCAAAAAAAAGTCATAACATTTTACTCAGACAGTTTGGAGTTAAGGTAAAATTTTGTTATATAATTATTTGATTATTCCAGGTACCAAACAATTTGGTAACTAGATTTGCATACAGACCAAAGAATAATGGTGGAATAGAAATATTTTCAAATATTAAAAAAAATTACTTTCTAATCATTAATAAATATATTAGGCAAAAGAGCAACCTTAATTTGGCATATACCAAACTAAGGTTTTCTCTAAATTTAAAATTTACTTTGGTATGTTTCTCTTTCATTTATTAGTAAATATTTTTTTCTATTTTGCAGAAATTGAACAAATTTGAGGAACAAATTGGCATTGAATTCACACATATACGTCTTCTCGCCAGAGCCTTAACGCATCGTAGTTTAGGTTACAATAATCTCACACTGTAAGTTTTATTCTTATTAATTTTTGTTTCTAGGTTCTCAACTCGGTTTCCTTCTCTAAAATTTTGTTTCTCAGATAGTGAGGCATCTAAAAATTGCATTATAACAGAAACAGTTCTGGAGCACTTTAGGCCCACTCCTTAATTCTCGGACTGCCTTACAGTGCCCAGAAAAATAAGATCAAATATAATATATGCAAATTATATATTGTAAAAAAAAATTCATTTCAAATAATAAAAAATAAAGGATAATATGCAGATAATATGCTATAAAAATTATATTAGAATAGAAGTCTGCATTTTTAAATGGCGCAAAAATAAATTTCTGAAGTTATTAACACAAAATAATAACCATTAATTTATTAAGAAAGTTGAACTTGCCACATTTAATAAATAATCTTTCACGCTTAAACAAAATTTCCAAGAGTAATTATGTGTTACCAGTTTCTGGAAAAAGATGTAGCTTTAAATGTATCATCAGATTTCAGAACTCTGCTACCTGATTTTGAGTTACTTTTTTGTTCTGGGATCAAGGAATTCCAATCTTCTGTACAAAGATCAAAGAGCACCAGCTAAGATTTTGACAGTAGGTAAAATTCAGGAGCTATAGTATATGTTCAGGCAGAAGATAAAAAAAAAGTGCCTATTACTTGTACACTGTATTGTTATGAAAGTTATTGCTTTATGAGCTGTAGCTGAAGTATTTTAAGTTAAGAGTAGGCACTTTTACATAATTTTCTGCAGTTTGCTTTGTAACAATAACTACAGCAGATGGTAGAGTCCTATAATGTTGTTTCTTACATTTGTGTGTGTGGCCTCATGGAAAGCCCACAAATAGTCTAAAATGAGGTAGATAAAAAATATGTTGTGAAGTGTTGACAACACATGTTAGGATACCAAATCGGGAAGGGTGAGAAAGCCATTGAAATATTAGGGAGCACCAACTTGAATTTTAAAAGCAGGGAAGATTAACTTTAGGACATTTATATGTATATGGATAACAACTGTAAAAGTGCTTCTGTTAATCTGTACATTTATTAAAGCATCAGCTTGAATTCTGAAACTGAGCAAAATTCAACTTTAGGCCTCTGTAATGTATATAACAGATGTAGGAAAAACATTTGTTATCCATACACATATTAAAAAGCACCAGCTTGAATTTTGAAAGTGGGATTTATCTCAAAAGCATTAATTTTCAAGACAGCATTTTGAGAGAATTTGATGAAGATTTGACTTCTTCAAGGTGTAACAATATTCTGCTTTTTCAGGAAACTCATTTTAAAAAATAAGTATATATTTAAAAAATATTTTTAAAGAATATATTTAAATGGCTTCAAAAATAATAAAAAATGCAAAAATTTAAATTATTGCTATGCTTATCAAAACAAAAGGATGGAAACTTTTTTATTAATATAACTGCTGTTAATTAGTTATAAAATATGTTTTATTTATATGCCTTAATACTAAATTAAATTAATGTAATGTTAAATGTTAATTATTCCAATTATCATACATTACTTTTAAATGAAGCCTATTTTTGATAAAAATTTAAGGACAGTAGTCTCATAATATTCTTTCATTGGATGTAAACAAACTGGATGTGTTTCTCTCACTAAATAAAATTTAGATTAGTACTATAATATTAACATATAAATAAAATTTATGTTAGTTATTAAAGTACTATAGCTGATTTGTGATCTGTGCAAGTGACTTATTCCTGAAGTAAATAAATATAAAATTCCAAAATTTTGTTTATGCCTATATTTTATAATTAGTGAGCATAAATATGATCTATTGTGATCTAAAGTTATTAAATGTATGCTAATCTGAGAAAACACTATGACTATACTCCTTATATCATGTTGTTTAACCTAAAGCATGCAAAATAATTGCAACTTTTCATAGAATCAATGTATCTTTCTATAAACCCTCATAACCAGAAGAAGATAATACTATATTTGCATACAGAGATTGTGCAACTGCTGTAGATTTTAAGGAGCTGATTAATGAGCTCTAAGCTGGCACATCAGAGCATACCAGATGTGTTCAAAACATTTAATATTCAACAATTAAGGAAGCCGACATAACTGGAATTCATTTAGCATTTTTCAAACCACTGGAACATGATTCTGGCATGACAAGGAACATTGTCCTGCTGGAAGGGTCTATTTTAAGTGGGAAGAATCTGTTGAGAAAGGTGTTACTATTATTAAAAAACCATTGAAAAGGTGTTACTAGTGAATAATGATATTCACATAAACCACAACTGTCATGGTGTGCTTTACAACAGCCACTGGCTCCTGGGCTGCAGATGAGAACTTTTCCTAACACATATTATTTCTACAATTGACATGATGTTTGTGCCTTGTGATAAATGTGTTGTGTATTCACCTGAAAGATGATGTACCCTGACATGGCAATGAACATGATGTCAAAGAAATTGTGATTGATCTAACCAGGCAAATCTTTTCCATTTTGTTGTGTGAACAGTCACAATGCTCATGGGCCCACTGTTACCATAAACATCAATGCTATAGGTTAACGATGACTCATGAGAAGGGTATCTGCTGCAGAATTCTATATCCTATAGTCTCATAAACTGTTGTTCTGGACCTGTATTCAGCTGCTAGTCTAGTCTTCAGCAGTTACGTAGTTTCCTTTCCAAAGCGGGATAGTGATTTATTATCCTTCCTCTGTTTTTTTTAGGTACTAACAGCCACAGCTCATGAGCACCCAGTGACAAACACCATTTTAAAGATATTTGTTAAACAAATACTTGACCTATGCTATTTGCATCATTCGAACGAGTGCAATCTTGCAGTGTAGGGGTGGCCATCGTGTTTTGACTGATTAGTATATATGTTTTTTAAAACTGAAGCTGTTCTTATATGCTAATAATATGACTGATGCCTACTAGTGGGGGGATTGTTCAACTGTTTAAATTAAAAATGCAAGTGATATTTCTCTTTCAAAATTCATTGAATAGTAGAATATCCTAAAATTAACTTTTTATTCCCCTTTTCAGAGGTTCAAACCAAAGACTTGAATTCTTAGGTGATACAGTATTACAACTTGTTGCTTCTGAATACTTGTATAAATATTTTCCAGAGCATCATGAAGGGCACCTGTCTGTAAGTATCTGTCTACATCTGATGTTTGTATGAAAGTTGCAGTTTCCAAATCACATTTTAGGAAAACCAAAAAAATTACAGTGATATGTTAAAATTAATTTCATTTGTCTAATTGACTAACAATAAGCGTAAAATACTCAATATGTGTAACTTTTCTATGTAAAATCCACTGGACACTATGATCTGAATTTTTCTAAAAAAATTTTTAATTTCTATTATCACAAAAGTGGCAGTATGACTATCTTTTAATGTATCTGATTTCGGTTTGGATGTATATCAGAAGAAAAGGAATCAAGGTACAAAATGAAGGAGTCATTTTTTAATTAAAATCAAGAAAATACCACTTATTCATGACATTTTGAGGAACTTCGAAATTTCAGGGCTAAGCCCATAACACTCAGAGGCTTAAGAATATATTACACAAATTGTGCGATATTCAATTAACTAACCATTTTATAACATAAGGAGTCTTTTTTTGTCTATATTTAGTTAAGTATTGGTTCATTATTTAATAATAACTTTTGAAAATTACAGGAATAGTTTATAACAAGTAAAATTATAAATTTATACGACTCTTATTGCATAGTCTTGTATTATTCCTTCTTATTCTTTTTTCTAATGGTATATATATTTTCTAGCTATTAAGAAGTTCACTAGTCAATAATCGTACACAAGCAGTAGTTTGTGCTGATCTCGGCATGGTAGAATATGCAATATATCCATATTCAAAAGTAGAGCTCAAGCCAAAAGATAAAGCTGACTTATTAGAAGGTAAAATATATTACTTTATGTCCTTTTTGTCTTTCCACTGTAATATTGTTATTTGTTGGCTGTTTATCAAATCAAATGGTGTAATTCTGCATCTTAAATTTTAATGCTGTCACATTTCTTGAATTTAAATTGTTAGTTGGCATATGCACTTTTTCTTCTTGGTTTCAGCCAAAAAGAAAATGAAGCATTATTGTTTCTTACGAGCTTACAATTTCAGATAAGTTTCATTTGTGGTAATGAATTTATAAAAAAGTATAACTTTATTGGCTTATATCCAGGCATAAATTTTATTCTTCTCAACAATTTTATTAATTTAAAATTCATCCTGAAATAGAATGAAAAACATATGATGTGTCTGCTCTTTGATGATGACTGATATTATATCAAAATTCTTATTTTATTTTTATCAATTAAGATTTTTTTTAGTTTCTTTCCATAGGTAGAAAATTGATTTATATAATTTATGTATAATTATTCCATTATATATATATAATTACAAAAAAAAATTAAATGACATAATATAATCATGCCTAGTATTTTCATGCATTAAGCTGATCAAAACTTATCAGTAAAGACAATATTTTTACTGATAAATCCACTGTACACTATGATCTGAATATATACATATTCATATATATATTACCTGACAGTTCGTAAGGAGTAGAGTAATTTTCATCAGCACTCCTGTATATTCTAATGATGGTAACCAGTTCCCCTCTTTCTTCATATTAGCTGATATCCAGAACCATTTTTGATGTTAAAGTGAGATTTGTCAGAAAACATGACATTAGGCCTCACCAACCCCAGTGAGTATTTCCTTTATACCAATGTAGTCTTTTCCGACAATAATGTGCTCATAACAGAGTCATGCAACTGGCTTCCATGCATATAAGCAAACATTACTTAATTGCTGGAAATGATTCTCACTGATTTGCAAGTGCTGGTCAATTTTGTCAAGATCTGTAGCTTTGGCCGGGTGTAGCATTTTGTTCCTCGTCATCACACTTCAAGAGCCTACCTACCCTCTTGAAATGTAATTATCCTCTTGTGGTCTCTAGCATGATTTAGGATGGCACTTCCACCTTTGTCAGCCTTCTTTAACTGCAAGATAACACTTTCTGACATGTTTATTGCTGTGGCAATTAGGATAACACTTTGCTTTGCCTCTAGATGTCTAGCTGCTCAACCAAGTTGAAATAATATACAAACATGACATGCTTTCATTCAGACATTCTGTAGTCAGTATTTGTTACCAAAAGGAAAAAATTAAAGTTTTTGAAAACTGGTTGCATTTGAACAAGGAGGCATTGACAGTACATTGCTTTCTATAGGTAACAGGTCTTAACCCTAGAAAGTTGTTTACACTTATTTTTTCAGTAACTGTGTAGCTGTCAGAAAAATTACATAAATCACTTGCTCCTTAGCAAATGTCAAGCAACAAAATCAGAAAATTCTGAGAAATTTTCTTCTATCTTTCATGGTTGGCTGGCCTAGAAGGCAAAGAACAAAATGAAAAACAAAAACTATTAAAAATGAAAAAAATAGAATGATCATGTAATTTTATAGATGTTTGTCAGGGAGCAAATTACAATTTCACATGATAAACAAGATTTTTTAATGTATCTCTTGAGAGAATTTAAAAAGGCTTGTGTGTGATAAAACTGCAGTTACAGAACTTGCACAATGGAACTTTGTAACTATACAAGAAATTATGTCTATCTATAAAATTAAAGAGAAAGTTTTAGCACAAAAATCAAAACAACTTAAAAAACTTCCATTGAAAGAAATGTTTAATAAAACAAACAAATTAATATTCAGCTTTCTTTGATAAATTTTGATTCCTGTAAAGTCAAAAATACTCCATCATTTCATGATTTATTTCATATTTTTATTTTGATAATTTCTACATGTCACTTCAATAAATTCAAAGGGGTGATCTAAAGTCTGTAAATTTCCAAAATTTGTAATAGTTAAAGTCCCAACAAATCTGGATCTGAGACTTAAATCCAATATTATATGTATGTTTGTCTCTTGCATTGTGGGAAAACGGACACCTAAAGCCATAAATTTTTGAACACATTGTAGTGCTGCATCTAAAGATGGGCACTTCGGAGCCTGATTTGACTTTCTAATTTGTGTTTTATTTAATTTATACAGTACAAAGGTCTGAGATCCGGTTTCGTCGGGACTTTCCCGATTCCGGATATGGGATTTTTCTGGATATTGGATCATTTTAAATCTACTAAGGTGGCAAGCAGAAATTATTCAATTGAAAATATGACATCGTGATTTATGAAATAATGACAGATTTATGATCTAAAGAGTATCAAAATTTACTCCCCCCCCAAAAGCTTAATATTTATATGTTTACTTTATTAAGCATTTCTTTCAATGTTAGTTGTTTAAGTTGCTTTGTTTTTAACGTTAATACTTTTTCTTTAATTCTGTAGATATATAATTTCTTGTTCAATTATTAAGTTCCATTGTTCAAGTTTTGTAATTGCTATGTCGAGAATACCGACTAACGTGTCAGTCAAAATTTTTTCTTTTTCAATAATCTCTCTGTCACTTTCTTCACAATCAGTAGTGGTATTTTCTGGATCTAGAAACTACAGATTTCGCCATCCATTAATTGATTGATGATGGGGGGGGGGTTGTCATCGTAATGAAAAACTTCTGTTAACTCCTCTTCCCTAAATTCTGCCTCCCGGTTCAGCCATGTGAGCTCTGGCTGTATGTGAATAACAAATCAATTATTCCTGATTCAAATAGTACTAAATGTAATCTTTTGGTGTATGAGTATCATTAACAAAATCTATTTTTAGCATATGGAAAGAAATTTTTGTTAAATCTTTCCTCATTCGTCAATTCTTAGCGCATTTAACTTAAATCTATAATCGGATAATACTCTTTGCTATTCAGTTACTAATATAAAAAAAAATGTTTAGGTATCACTGCATGAGTCATCACACAAGTTGTCATGTGTTGGTAAACATGTGGTATGAAAGTAAAATATAATAAATAATGATTCGCCAGATTGGCATCAAGGATATAAAATATTAGTTTGTGAAATGAACAATGATGTTTCAGTTTGAGATGTATGTCATGCAGATTCACAGCTACAGAGTCAAATTATTGATGACACAAATTTATGGTAAAATGATTATTTCCTCAATAATGAGGTATTTTATTTAGTACGACGTCTGGATACTATATTTTGTGAAAACTTAATGAAATTTTGATTAACAAACTCAGTGATTTAAAAGAAATATGTTGCACTGGGCAAAAGATAATATGTTTATCTTCCAAATTTAATCAACAAACTCGGTAATTTAAAAGAAATATGCTGACTCCCTGGAAAAAAAATTATCCTCCATGTGCCAGTATGTTGCCATTCAGCAAAGCATAAGATGTTTAATTTTTTCACATTTAATCTATCTGTTATTCATCAACAAACTAAACAATTTAAAATCGATAAACAAGCTCTCCATCTCTGTTATTATTACTTATTTGCTAGTTTCATGAAATTACTTTAACTCATTCTTTTTTATAATAACTAAGTTAGTGTTAGATGGTTGAGTGTGCAAATTACCAGTTAAAAATAAAAGTAAAAATTCATTTCAGAAACAAAATTTTATATTATTGTTATATAAAACATGTGTTTCAATATACATTAGTGAAGAAGATCCTTAAAAAAATTGAAATGGCATTTATTTTTCCAGTGCAGTCTAAATTGTTCTTTAAGCTTTTAATAACTTCATGTATCTTTGAAATCACATACCCCTATATCTGTAATATCTATGACCATGAATTTGCCATCCAGACTTTATGTAGTATTTTATAGCTGTTATGCCTCTTGTAACGATTTGTAGTTTCTTTTTCTCATACCAGAATATTTTTTATTCAAAATTTATTTCATGTTAATAAATGATGATTACTTTTTGACATCAGAAATGTTTTTAGTGGAGTCTTCTAAAAATATCTGGCAGTTATGTTATGTTACATTTCACTATCAATGCATTCATCATCTATTTGCTATCGCAATTGTTAAATTATTTCATTATTTTCTGTAGAAGTGTTCTGTTTCTGTAGTTCGTTAAACTGATGTAGATATTAAATTTATTGAATTGGATGAATGAAGACACATAATTAATTTAATTATAGATGTATATTTATCAATAAAATTTCCCTTTCCCTCTCAGCATTTCTTGGAGCTTTATATGTTGACAAAGACCTGGGATATTGCAGAAAATTTTGTGAAGTTTGTTTCTTTCCCAGATTACAGGTATTTATTTGAAATTTTTTAGTTTCTTGGTTTATGACAGTGTTTTGAATGTTGCATCATATTCTGCAAAATGCTATAAATACTGATAATGTTGCATCAAATGCTAATATAGGAGTCTCCTACATAATGAACTAAATCTATTCTTTAATGGTGTTTGTGATCCAGAATGCTGTTTCCCGTAGTTTACTGCAAGATTAATTTTACTTCTCTGTTTATCTATTTCTTATCCTCATTTGGGGGGGGGGCAAAATATGTGAAAACCAAAAATGAAAATGAAATTTAGATCTTTCTCTGCATCTTCATCCGGGAGGGGGGGGGTTGGACAATAAAAGAAGTAAATAAATAAAACAGCATATTTCTGAACTGACAGAGACACAGATTAAAACTTGAAAAATAATCTTAGAAAATAGTTATAATTGTCTGTGTTGTGTTGTTGCGATGGACCAACAGAGATCAGAAAATTGTATACACAAATTACTGTTTCCAAGTTTTTACAGTGTGTGACATGACATGATTCTGACATCGCAGATGCAATAATTCGTTCCAGTTGACAGTACAAAGAGACATAACTTCATAACCAGTGTAAGAGATTTTAGCATTCTGCAATGTGTCCATCATCAAAGCCTCTTGATTTCAGGAGGGCTGACAAACCAAAGATCTTGTTTTCCCTCTGATTTCATTCCAGATATGAATCAGAGGATGTAAAATACCACTGAAAAATTAAGGAAGCAGTCTGAAGATTTTTTTCCATCGAAACAACACGTCAGAATGCTCTTGAACTCTTGACTAGAGAGATCCTTGTTAACAGGAATTATGTTGAAAAATAATTGATTTTGGAGTTAAAAAAATAAAAAGTTATTTTTTTGAGAATAAGTAATTGAATTATTTTATCCAGTAGAAAAAGTTGAGAACCAGTAAGAACAAGTCTTAGAACTAAAGCATAAATGCAGATGTAAAGGCCAAAAGGGCAAGTCATTAGAACAGTCAGATTGGATCATTTTGGATGTTGTCAGGAGGATGGGTGAAAATAATTCAATTTCTGATTGTGATTAAATGGTAGTCAGATCAATGTTTCTGACACTATGGAATTTAAAAAAACTGCAAAAGCAAGTTATAAACAGTTGCATACTAAGCAGTCCAGAGTTGCCACCCTACCTAGAAAAGTCAGGGAATTTCATATGACGTTCCTCCAAAAAAGCGATTTTCGCGCCAATGTTGGAAACAATCATATTCTTAGAAAATATTTTTTTATCTCATGAACGTCATTTGGGCAGCTGGAGTAGAGCCAATTTTCGCAACCCCAATCAGACTGTCTTTCAGAAAGAGAAAGTATGTTGAATGAAAGAAAATTTTACCTCATGGTTAAGACACCTCATTTTTTTGTTTCCAGTTAAAAAGTCTTAAGTTGTAACTTTGTAAACTTTTACACATTATATTTTCTTATGTATGTTTACTTAAGACTGTATCGCAATTGCTTGTTAAAATGATAAGAATTCATGCCATGCATTTTTAAGTTAAAAAAAGTCTGTTGTTGCTTTTTGAATCATATTGTTATGCAATATTGAAAAAATAAAATTGAATTAAGCTTTCAAACACCGTTGGCGACATAATATATCAAGATTATCGGATTTTCATGAAAAACTCCAAATAACGTGAGAAGATGGCATAACATGTGTATACAATAAATTGCATAAATTACAAATAAAAATATAGCTAATTAACTTCAAGTCACTTAACAGAAAAGAAGGGGGGGGAAGTAAAATTTATTGTAGTTCAAGGTAAAATACAAGTATGAGGTAAAATGTAATAATTGTTTTACATAACTACACCAGACAAAAAATTTAAACTCTGCACTTGGAAAGATCCCATTTTTACATTTTACATCATGTTTTTGTATCTTAGTATTTAATATAATTTAATTACAATATAGATATTTTTCTTTCTCCATTTTCCCCTCCGCTGGCAGGGAGGAAGATGCTGATAGCAGAGGTACATGACAGAGTGTTATAGAAGTTATAGAACCCTTAATAAATCCATTCTAAATCCACTATAACCTATTTACACAGATTGATCCAATATCATTTTAAAGGTATATTCGTTGAACATATATTCCACCCAACTGTTCTCATTAACAACTTACAGAATTATGCCCACAGAAAGAAAGCAAATGCAAACCTTTCTTGTCTCGCTTTGTTGGCTTTTCCCCCTTCACTTCCGCTGGTAGGAAGAAGCAAGTTTGGCTGATAGCAGAGGTACATGACAGGTCATAGACAATATGTCCAGAATAGGGCACTTGAGGTGATAAAGGAAATATGAGCTAGATATATTTTATCTCTTTGCCTCTGAAGAAAAAGGCATGTAAGCATGGCTGTGGTAGCAAATGTTAGCATGTTGTGCAGTTAGTCAAAAAATTATTTGTTATATTTAAGATAATCCTGGTGTATTTTATGAACATCAGATAAACAATCTAGTCATTAATAATGCCAGTTTCTCATGTAATATCACTTAAATTATTTACATATGTACAAAATTGGTAATAGTATGATATTTTTCAATTATTTCATCAATTAAATCTAGTCTAAACTTTAAGTGTGATTTTTTCCCCCCATCTTCTTTTTATAAACTTGAAAAGCAAGGAAAACAGCTTGGTCTAAAAAGTGAACGAATATGTTTTACGATAGTTATCCCTCCGTTTCTTGCTCCTCAGTAACTGGAAAGGTATGTTGTTGTTGCTCATGCTCACTTGTCTGACAGTCAGCCCAAGCCCACGAGAATTCTCGTGTCAAGGAGCGCTAGATTACGCCTGTCGTTGGCAACAGCCTTGAGCACCTAACAGGTGACAGTATTATTTGGCTCAGTTCCACCCCCAATTTTGATGGAGAGCACCCCAGGGGGACGGGTCCGAGGGTCTCCCACCCGTCTCCTCTTCCGCCAAACCACATGACAGGACTTCCGGCTCGCCGCATATTTAAAGTGCCGCCATGCCGCACCAACACTATACATTTACAAACATCCATACCTTCTTCGGGATTCGAACCCGAGCCCTTCGGCACGGCAGTCAGCAACGCTAACCACTATACCAGTTGGGCGGCACTAGAAAGGTATAGATCTGCACAGTGGCATAGCTGGGGGGGCACAACTGTCCCCGAGCACAGCAACCAGAGGGTGCCAAACTGATGTTATGATTATATTTCAGATAGAAATGTCTATTATGAAATTTTCCATTCTTGGCAAACAGGAAAGGGTGCAAAATCATCAATTGCCCCCAGATGCAGAAAATCCTAGCTACAGCTCTGGATCTACAAGATCCATGTTCCTATCATTTTATTTTAGTCAATTACAGCATTTGCTTTTGTTTCCAGTTTTTGTGTCATTATTTCAACAGTTTTAGAACCATAAAATGATGATAGCATTGTTATTTCCGTTTTTCTTTTCATTTCAGAGTGAAGATTTTTCTATGGCTAAAACATTATCAGATTTTAACTTTATTTTACAATGCTGATGTTTTCTTTTTTTGCTGGGGGGAGGGTTAACAATTCCAGCCACATCTGTTTGATATATCAAATAATTATCTAAAGTGATACAATAGCCTTGTTTCAATAATGGCATCATCAAAGTCATAACAACTTGTGGACTGTGTATAACCAGTACTAGATTTGCTTAGAATATATATATATTTTGATACCAAATTCTGCTTTTTCCAAAGATATATATTGGTGCCAGGATAAACGTCTTTTTTACACCACTGAAGTTTCATATCTCATTCTGGGATAATTGTTGTTCGATATACTTCACTCTGGTAATAGATAGGACAAATATTGTAGAGTTTTAGGTTAAGATGATTTTCTGGATAATGAGAATCATTGTTGTCAGTTATATGACCTATTTTAACGAAAAAAAGAGTTTCCACTGGTGTTTTCTTAGCCCAAGACATGCTTTATTCAGGTTCTTTGTAAAATTTAAAGCTCAAGAAACAAATGCATTTTCATGTTGTGATACAAGTTTTCATTCTCTTGGGCATCTGGAGGGGAGAACCTTCTAAACCACTTCCCGATTCGTCAAGACTTAAATCCTCTTGTTCATTTAAGCTACTCATTTTACAAATATTAAATACAAAAGCACAATAAGCACCGAAATCGAATCTTTTCAAAACATGTTCTAACAGGAAAAATATTCCAAACCTACTTACTACTGTTGTATAATCAAATTACAAGTACTGTGCTGCCATCTGCAAAGCAGTTGTGTAAATACAATTGATTTGGCATATTAAAAATTTGAATTCCCATGGCTTTTTATTGCAAAAGTGTAGTCTGTATGAGATTACAATTGCGACAAAATTTATTCGAATTGGCTACCTGTATGAGAGACGGATATGACGACTAAGGGGTTAAAATACCAAAAAAACAAAAGGCCTCTTGAAAGCGAGATTGAAAGATGAACGTACTAGTGTAAAATTTAAACTCAGGCAAAAAAGTAACCATAGCTCTTGAATTAAGACGAACCCATGTTAGATTATTATTGAAGGCAATAGAGTTTATTCAAAATCTACTCCAAACTGAAATTACCTTTTTCCCAAGTATTGCTGTATTTTTCCAAGTTCATTCTTTTTCACAGTTAATGTTTAATTATTTATTTGTTTTGCAGGACTTTATCATGAACCAAGACTGGAATGATCCGAAATCCAAACTGCAGCAGTGCTGTTTAACCTTGCGGTCCATGGATGGTGGAGAACCAGACATACCCACTTACAAGTATGTTTAAGTTGTTAATTTATGAGTTTAAAAAAATATTGCATCGAGAACTGTTAAGATGCAAAGAAAAAGCAGCACACCAGAATTCTAAACAACTAAGGACCACAGGATAATTGGGTTATCTTTCTTCTGTAAGGTACATGGCACATTTACAGTAATACAAAAGAGATAATTTTATTTTTTTATTTATAATGCAGGGTCATTGCAAAAGATGAACCTAGTTTTCATTAGAAAGAGTATTTGAGGCAATTTAAGACTTTTTATTGCAAAATGAACATGAATTATTTCTTTTTCTTTTCATATATAATTAGTAAAGTTCAGGATGAGTTTCATCGATTGTTACGTACATATCAAAGTGGTATTCCCTTCATGTATGTTAGATCATATCTGGCATGATTGCAGCAATGGTTATGATGTTCTCAAAGGTAGATTAGGTCAAATTTTTCTCAGAATACACATTTTTATTAAATGTCACTTACATAAAATCTAGCAGCCAAATGCTAAATCTTCATTTTTCTGCATCTTTGAAGTTGATAGCAAAAACAAAAGACTGAAAATATTGATGTGCATTTTCTTTAAATATAAATCTTATTTTTTCAGTTGCTTAAGGTATTCCATCAAAATATTAATTATTAAAAAAAAATCAAAAATTGATCTGGTTTAATCCACCAGAGTATCTGTTAAATATTTTAGACTGCTTTGAGTCTTTTTCAGTTGTGATCATCATAATGGTACTGTTGTATGATCGGGACTGGATTCAGATATGTATGAATCTGCATATGTATACACATATGTAACATTCGTGCTTACATATATACATTCTTACATGAACACGCACATACATTTGTGGATCCGGTCCTAGAACAGTAACATTATAGTTTTAATATTAGAAAAATATACTGGTGGACAATTGCTAAGGATGGATCACAAACGGGTATATAGAGCGAAAAAACATAAGTGTAGTAGGATGCCAAGTGAAATAAAATAATGTTAGAATACTAGGACATAACAATAAAGATAATAATTGTGTTCTGAAATCCAGAAGGCACAAAATGGTCATTTTGTGCTGAATACGTAAAAGTGATGCAAGAAAATTCAATTACCATCTGCAGGTATTCCGGCGTAGGATATCAAAATGGAATATGGCCACTCTAGAGGTCGATGCAAGATTTTACACATTTGTGTCATGTTTTGCACCATATTATGAAGCAGCTGTTGGGACAATTTATTCCATTCCTCTGTTAGTGAACAGATGAGAGTGTTTGTGTTTATTGGAGGACATTGTCGACCAGCAAAATTTCTCCTCAAAACATCCAAAACAGTTTCAGTGGGATTCATATTTGGACATGTTGAATATACTTGCTCTCTGGACAATAACTGTTCGATGACATGTTATGTTGTCATTCATTAAAACGAATTTATCGCCAACAGCATCATGGAACGTATGAACATAAGACAACAAAACATCATCAATGTATCTTTGGCTAGTTCCAGTTCCAGTCAGAAGCACATACAGTGATGGATCATAATCCCAGTCTATAGCATGACACTAGATGTAGGATAATGGCCTCTTTCCTGTATGTTTGCCAGAATATATGCAGTACCACTCTCGTGCCACAGTCAGATGAGAGACTGAACATACATTCATCTGAGAATAGTACACAAGCCCAGTTGTCTTCCCTCCAAGTGCAGTGCTGATGATACCATTGCAAATGCGTAGAACGATGACATCTAGACAACGGAATGCATACAGTAGAACTTCAAGCATATAGTCCTCTTTGATGCAAATGTTTGGCCAGAGGATTGCTTGCCAGTTTGCTATTGCAGTAGCTGTGCCAGTTCCTTTTTATCAATAGCACTATGTACCTATCTTCTGCAGGTGACATACTGCTAGCAGGACCTCCCCCATGATGTTTGCTATAATCCAAAGCCTTGAAACAACACTGTGGCGGACATAAAATTTCCTAGGAACACCTGTTATTTTTCACCCTTTTATAGTCTTGCCAATGATTCAGCCATGCGTAAAATAATCTAAGTGATGTTGGGAAGACACTGAAAATTGCAAGTTCGTAATTTTTGATTCTTTCCCTTTAAATTTTGCTTTTGAACAACCAATGGGTCAGTACATGTCAAATTCTGTATATCTCTTATCAACACTATTATGTGATGAACAATGCCAGCAATCCAAAATTTGCATACACACGTCTTACTGTATTCCACACTTATTTACGCTAATTTCCACATTTTCCTGGTTTCCATTTTGTGGTTGCTATCACTGCTACTTCATCCGTCCTTAGCAGTTGTCCACTAGTGTAGTTTTACATAATTTTTTGATTTTCAGAAAAATTTGTTGGCAATGAAGGCCTGAGTATGTCTTAAACCTAATTTCTTATGTACTACCTACAGTTTGTTATTTGTTTGCAAATAATGCTTTATGCTGTAATTGAACAATATTGTCCTGCATTGCATATTTTCATATTGGGCAGGTACAAGTGAGTATAGGACAAGTGCTGTCTTATACATGAGTAACCTATTTCGAGAGAAAGGAAGAGCATTTTTAGCCATTAAGGAATGAAATATAGCTTTATGTATTTGAAACTTCGAGATTATTTGTGTAATGAGGGTTCATACAAATCTATGATCAAGAATAATATCAAGGTAATTAAAGTACAATAACACGCCGAACAAATATTAATTTAGAAGTCAAATAACAAAAATCAGCGTTACTCATACATTTTTGAAAATATAATGCTGATTTTTGTTGTTTGACTTCTAAATTAATATCAAGGTATTTGACTCATTTGGCATATCAGGTAACTGAACCGTTCGCTAGAATATGAATATTTGGTTCAACAAGATTTCTTTGAATTTGCAGAATTGTATTCACATTCCATTCATTTGCTTCACAATAATAAGTCAGATAATTTTATAATATAAAATTTGATTTAATAACTGTTTTGTAAAGAACTTTATCAATTTATTTACATTTTTAATTTAGGCAATAGTATTTTATAATCATTCATTTACAATTATAAAAAAATAATTTATATTAACTATTAAAGAGACTATATAAACTATTAAAAGAAAACCTAAATATTAATTCAATATATTCTTCATTCTGTAAAAAATACATATTGATTTATTTACATTTTTAATTTAGTCGATAGAGATCTGCTCCTGTATTCAAGAATAATGCATTAAGAAACGTTCTGCAGTTACATAAAACTGCAGAATTATATCAAGCACTATAAATATGGTATGACATACATAAATGTAGTAAATTGCAATGCATTAATTACTCGAAACAGCACATTTCCAGCAAACGTATTGTACACTGCATTGTGTGTTCAAAGTATACATTTTATATAGTTTGTATGCAGCAAAAGATTGAAACTACGCAAAGCCAATTTTTAGAGCATTTAAAAAAAAAAGAAATAAAGATAAATTGAAAAAAGTATGTAAAATCAGTCTTTTCCCCTAGAAAAATATAAATACATTTTAATTTTATAAAAAAGTAAGAATAAAATTTATTCAAAAAATTATTTACATTTTTCAAATATCCATTTACTGTCATTTATTTTAAAATGTTAAGATATTCTAATCTGAATCCCTCTGTCCAAATTATATAGAATCATTTCATTCTAATCATTTATACAGTTTTGTTGATCTCTTTTTTTTTTTTTTGGCACCCGTATTTGCACGAAAATTGTGACTTTATTTAGAACCTGCAATTACGGCAGTTTTAGTTATATAATAAAGTTGAAAACTTCCAGCAATTCTCCAATAACGAAGCAGATTCCAATCCCATTGGAAAATCCATCTTGGTTCCTTTATGCAAATATTATCCAGATGATGTGTGGGTCAAAATATTTTCACTTGCAATGTTTGGCACAGTTCATGGTCTTTATGGCTCATATGTGCACAGTCTGGCTGTTGTTAACAGAAGGTTATCAAAATTCCAGTTAACTGTGGTTTTGTTATGATTATGCATATGGTTAATCTCTAGTTACTATAGCAGCTTACTTCAATACTGAATAACAAAAGCTATTTTCGTAATACCTTTGTGTAGTACCATATACAGTCTTAAAAGATAATAAAAACCAGGCTTTCTTTTCAAGTTCCTTGTAAACAATGAAACATCAATCCAAATCATAATGCATATTTATGCTCATGGTTAAGACTGTCATGGGAAGATGTTAATTGATATTGTTACGAAGGTAAGATTGCTTCCTCGCAAAGCAGGTTTAGGGTTGCCACATTTGGCGAGAAATCGCCCATTTGGCGACAAAATCGGCGATATGCTATATACGCATGGAGAACCTTCTAGAACGAATTCTTCCTGGTTTAGCCCAGAACGTTCTCGAATACAAGCCAAAAGCTATATAAACCCTGCTGGTACGCGGAGAGTGAGTTGGCGTTTCGTCTAGCGAGCTGATAGTCAGTCAGTAAGCGAGTGTCTAGTTGGTCCTTGACTACATCGAGAGCGTTTCTTAGTGTATCGCGAGATAGTGCATCATCGAGTTTTATCTTAGAGTGTGTTGAGCTTCGGGAACGACTGAACCGAGTCGGGAGCTGTACTCTAGCGTATCGTCGAGTGCATTGCGAGTTCTAGAGTGGAGAGTCAGTCTCGAGAGTACGTGGAGTTCCGAGAACGACTGAGCAGAGTCGGGAGCTGTACTCTGTGCTTTGCCGTGAAGCTGTCTGCACCGTTATAGCCTGATAGTCTGAAGGCTGTGTCGCTGATTATCTCATCGTGTTTATACTAGTTTTTCGACGACTGTAAGCGTGATTTTGGAGCTGTCTTGTAAAATACTGGCCAATAAAGTGTGTTTTGATACTTCATCAAGTGTCGCCGTCGTTATTCACTCCAAATCCACGAACCCTTGAAGAGAAAAACGTAACAATATTTTGGGACAGCTGAACTTTAAATGATATAACCTATCCTGACCTGGTAAGCATTTCATAATCTCTAAATGACATATTTAAATAACTGTTGCACACTGTAGACAACTAAAAAGCAAAAATGATGTTATGTTTGTAAATCATTTTAGGACACTTTTACAATTATATTCTTGGAAATTATTTTTAGCATATGAGGATAACTGTGATTAATTATTATTTTGAATTCACTAAATTGAATACCGAAATTATTTATTTTGAATATTTCTAGAGTTTGAAATTAATTGTATTACTTTCTGTTTAAATGTATGATTTCTTAAAGGGTTATTGAATGTAAAGGACCAACAAATACTCGTGTTTATTCTGTAGCTGTGTACTTTCAAGGTAACCGATTAGCTGTGGGATCAGGCCACAGGTAAATAAAATTGATTTATTTCACTTGTTAATATTCATGCAACTGTTATTTAAGAAAAAGAAACTGATAAATTCATTTATATTTGTTATTTCAACAGCATTCAGCAAGCTGAAATGGATGCTGCATCTAACGCACTGAAAATATCAAAGGGTTTGAAAATACTTTATTATTATTATTATTTTTATTTTGTTGATTTAAATTTTGATTAATTTTTAGATTATAGTATGCCATTAGCTTTTTTTTTTTTTAACTTGGTCAGTGATGTTGCTAATTCAGATATCAGAATGCACTTTAAAACAATTCAAAACATTTCTTCAACACCAGAGAATATTAATCATTAAAATATGTATAAAATGTTCATAGCTAAGATACTCTGTAGCTAAACCCAGAATAATAAGAATTTATTGAATAAAATGAATATAAAGTATTTGAATGATTCCATAGGATTCACTACATTATATGAATAGCTTTATTTCAAATTATTCAATGGTGAGAAATTTTAAAATTGGTTGTTTTTAAAAAGGAATAAGTACAAAAATGTTTATATATTTAAGAATATGATATTGTTTTTTACTTGATATATGAAACATCTATAGTTTGCTTCCATAAAGAAATTGCCTCTTTTACATTAAACTTTGTCACATGAATTCATTTTTTAAAGCAAAAATTGAAATTAACTTTCATTTTATTAGTTTTCAGGAAAGAAGATCTGCTTTTGTAGATTTCCTGAAAAATAATAAAATGTTTCTAACAACTACTTTAGGATGGATTATTATTTCTTCAGTAGTTAAAGAGCTAAACTTAAATATGATTTCAGAAAAAAACTTCATCAAGTTAAAATTCAGAAAAATTGAATTACAAATTAAAATTTGTGCTAAATTTTCCTCCCTCCTGAAGTGATAATTATTTGACAATTTATTGATGATATACCATAATTTAGGAGTAAACCATATTTTGTATTACATTTAATATTTACAAATTAATGTTTTGTCTTATAAAATTTTTAGGTTTGTTTCCACAATTAAGGCACCAGCGACGAGCAATCGAGAGGAGCTTAAAGCAAGGTCCTCCTGCCAAACAAAGAAGTTCTCCATCACCTTCTTAATATAGTTTTACAAACAGGTGTATCATAATTTTACAGTTATTCATTTTGTAAATAAACATCACCAGTCTCCTATTAGCTTTTCCTTTAAAAGGAGAAATGATAATTACATATATAAATGATCCCAAGAATACAGGTAAAGTTGGAGACTATAAAATTGAATGTAAAACCTTAAAGTTTCTTAAATCCCTCAAATAAAAAAATCCCCCTTCTCATTATTTTTATTTTTTTATATACTTTACAAATACATTTTTTAATTACAGTGAAATTTGAAATCTGTGTTTTTTGAAAAAGTTTTAAAAGTACACTTGCATTTATTGAATTATAAATGAAATTTCATAAATGACCACTTTAACAAAGAAGCAATTGAAGATGGCAATAAATGGCTTGTAATTCTTTTAATCCTGAAGTTTTTGTATATAAAATAAAAAAAATATATATTTGCATAACAGTTAAAAATTCAATAGCTACAGCTGAAAAATTCAGTTACTATATAACTGGAATTGCTGCTTCCATATTAGAGGATATCATATAAACCTTTGACAGCATTTGAAATTTTTTTGTTACAGATTGGGCTTAAGTTTACCAGTTTTGCATTCAGAACTAAATATAGTGGTCAGTGGAATCATACACATTGTGTAGTATTTGCCACAGCTTCTGCTGCTAGAAACATTTGGTACATTTATGTCAGAGCTATCAAGATTAATTCCCTGTGATACTAACTAATAATTCATAAAGATTTAGCAGTTACATAAACTGAAATTTTTATATTAAATTAAACCATCAATTTTATGAAAACATATTGATACTGTTTTTAAAAACTGAAATGCAAATCATAACTATAATGGCCATTCTTTTGATTTTGGGCCATACTAATTTCCCCCCTCAAGAAATGAAATCATATAATTCCAGATCTATGGTTTCAGGGAAATGCAATGCATCATTTACTTTGAAATCTTAGCAGATTTCAATTAGATAACATACTAAAATAGTCTGACAACGAGGGTCACCTAGAGGTAATCTGGAATCCAAATACCACTGAAATTGCAACAACTGCATTTTTTTCCTAATGAATGCTTATGTTAGACATCAATAATATGAATCTTTCCAATATTTAATTGCTTTTCTGGTTAAGATTTGAACGATGAGAAAAGCATGCAGAATCTGTACTTCTAAATCTCCAAGATATGACAGTCCTATCTCTATCACAAACAGTTCAAAAAATTCAAACCCCCAAAAAATACAATTTGATACTTGAAGAAGTTACACTGAAGTATTATTATAATTCTTTGAAGATTAATAAAACATTAATATCCTGATTCAAAGTATATTGAACACATGATACATTCTTTCCCTCAGCCAACAACAGAATATCAACCTAACAGTCGAAAAATTTAAAAACTGGAACAAGAAAACATTTAAATATTATATGTATTTATCAGTTGGGAGGATTAAATTTTTGTTGAATCAAATTAAAAAATATTTTTGAAAGAATTCCAATTTTAAAAACTATTGCATTTGTATTTTTTTTTCCTCTCCTAAATGTGAAATAGTATAAACAGAAAAGTAAAAGTATCAAATGATATATAATTGCCTCAAAATTCCATGTACAAACTTTGAAGGAAGATAGACAATCAGTGTTCATTATCCAGTATTCTGCATCCTAACCTTGAAGGATACATACTCACACATGTTTTGATGCAAACATTTGGTGTTGGGATACATCTGGGTGCCTCTCCTAATATATTCTAGTCCATTTGTGAATGTGGTTTTGTTTCAATGGGGTGTTTTTTTTTTTTTTAATCCCTCAAAGTTTGTACATGGAGATTTGAGACACCCCGTATATCAAGGGTTTTGATCAACATTTATGCAAATTTGAGGAAATAAGGATGCCACTTAAAAATAAAGAAATAAATTCTTCATAATAATGCACATTAGAAATTAATCTAAAAGGTAAATGGTTATTATGCTTATAAAATGCAATATTTAGTGATCTGATGCGATAAGCAACATAATTACAAGGTCCCCAACTGATGGGACTTCAGTTTCAAAGGGAGGATTATGCAATTACAAATAGGCAATATTTAATAATAGGCCTGTGAAAATGAAAAGTTTAACATAAATATTATAAAAATACAGCAACGACAGAAACAGGTTTTACTATTAAAAAGAGTCAAATCATAGAAATAATAGTATTTCTTTGATAGAATGCAAAAAGCACAAATATAAATTTAAAAAAAAGTCTTTGTAAAATGCTTCCAGTACTTTTTAATTGTTGGATATGGTTTCACACAATTATCTGCCTCAAGATGGATGCCTTCATGAAGAACTTTATGAGAAAAAATAAAATTCATGTTACATATTGGAAAAACTACACTATCAATCTAATCATTCCATTAGTTTGAACAAACAACCAATGTTCAGAAATCTTACTCATTCAGCCTTAGGACTTTTCCTAAACACTCTAGCCATATCAACTGCAGCATACCCCCCCCCAAATGGCAGATTGTGAACAGTTACAGTTTGTAACAGAGTCCATTAATCTATATAAATAAGATAATAAAACCTCAACTGGCCTATATTAAAGCCAGTTGAGGTCTCTTTATTATGGAAGCACCTAATAGGTGGGCCACCATTGCCTCCTATGAAAGGACAGACAGTTACAACCTTGCCTTCTCCGAGATTATAACCCAAGCCCTTCGGTATCACAGTCAGGCTCCCCTAACCACTATACTGTCTGGGCGGCTACTGCAACATTATGCAGCAACAAAAATTAATGATTGCAATCAACTGCATAATAGGAACAGCAGCTGAGAAGAATGTTGCAACATCTAGGTAATGCTTTAATCTAAATGCATTATTGCATGATACTTAGCTTTTATTCAACTTCTATGTATAAATTATGATAACAAATCCAAAAATGATTTAAAGCATGAATATCTGTTGACAGCCATTTGCCAAGTTTCAAATCCCACTCAGAACTTCAGTAACTTTTCTGTATGGCTACTAGTAAGCCTTTATACCAAAAGGAAAATGTGTGAGGTAACAGTATTGATGTCATAACATATATAGGAGTTATTCTTTGATGCCATTTATAAATTAGTTTCTTCATTTCTAATGATGCTTTATTGACCCATTATTTACATTTTTTAATACTTATTTAGTTTACTTAACAAAATGAACTTCCTGAGGATACAAGTAAATTAATTTTTAATATTTTTCAATTTAGCTACATATAGGCCTTTACTTTTTTTTTTTTTTTTCTTTAGGCTGTTCTCTGATTAACTATGAATTTAAATTACCTACGAACATCATGCCTGTAAATTGACAATGTTATTTCTCTTCAGTGGTACTGAAATGTGCAAGTTTTCATAATGAAAGATGTTACAATATAAATAATAGTTCCCGAACTGAAAATAAATTAACTGATAAAGCTCTAAAAATACCTCTATATCTGCTTTTGATTCCATTTGCTATTTTTTGTTATATACACAAAAATGAAGTTTCTAATGAGAAATAATGGTGAAAAAAGATATGGTCATAACATCAAAGTGGAAATTGATATCAACTATAGATATAAATACATGTTTAAAAGTTAATATAATAAATATATAATAAAAATACTGATGGATTAAAAGTATTTAAAAGATAATATGAAAAACCTTAAGTATGTGTTATATCTTATAAAAGAATATAACCACAAAGGTTTTCTTGCATAAAGCAAATGCTTTTATTCTGAAAATCATATATCAACTTTTTTTTACTTTGAGAAATCAGTAATTATGTATGAAAACATATTTACAATTTGTTGATGTTAAGCAAAGTTTAATAATAAACAATCATTTCTATTTGTTACTTCAATTTTTGAACTATCACAGCATTCAGTAAATTCTCTTCAGCTAATGTAGCAGCATCATTGGCTAGTTCTTTTGAAGGATATGAGGTCATTAATGAGAATAATGAAGCACTATATTCAGGACGAGCTCTGGTAATTTGTTAAGAAAAATACAAATTCAGATCAGAGACAATAAGTATTTGTTTTACAATTATATTAATACTCATTTTAAAAATTCTTAAATAGAAATTTCATTAAATATTGACCAAAAGGTGAAAATGGTGACTTTGACAGCATATTGAATGCTCCAAAATCATGATTCTAAAAAGTATCCAACATTTAGATGGAAAAAATGTATTATGTCATGAGATTGGGACCCTAATACCCTTCCAAATAGGGCCCTTGCGACTTCACACTCTTAGTCCACTGATCCTTCCACAGTCGAAAAGACTTCTGGAAGGCTTCATTTGAAATAATATTCATCTCTTTAGCCAACAACAACAGAATATCAACCTAACTATGCAGAACACGGCAATACGTTCTACATCATCTCTTCTCTCAAAAGAGGATTTTTTCAATGTAGTCTTCAATTTTGTAAATAACCAGAAGTTTCAAGGAACCATGCCTAAAGAGTAGGGAGGCTGATGAACAAGGATTCTATATTTTACAGAGAAAATCTGGATCAAGTGTGATGAATTTGCTCAAGTGGCTGAATTTTCATGATGCCAGTTTTTCACAATCTAAAGGTTTGGCTGTTTCTGTCAAACTGAGTCGATGCAGAATTTGTTAACAGTATTTTTTTGTCTTCAGAGTTGTATATTCATGACGCACAATTCCAGGGATATCAAACAACAAGTTAGCATCATCTGGATTTTGCTTCGCACCTGTTGCTTATATTTTGGCCTTGGGAACTCAGGATGCTTTCAATGCAACAACTGTGCTTTTGTTTCTGGGTCGTACCAGGGTTGCCACGGTACCTGGAAAACCAGAAAAAGTCAGGGAATTCAAAAATTGAGCAAAAGTCAGGGAATTTCATACAGCGATCCGACAAAAAAGCGAGTTTTGCGCCAGCGTTGGAAGCCAATCACTTTCTTGGCACGCGTTAGCCTCACTCGGGCAGTTGGCATACAGCCAATTCTTGCAGCTCCAAACAGATTGTCTTTTAGAAAGGCAAAGCAAGTTTCCAGTAACTTTGGTTCCCAGTAATCTCGAAAATCGAAATACTTGCATGCGCATATGCAGTCCATGTTGAACTAAAGAAGATACGTATTCTTGTATCAAACAAAATCGGTTTAATCCTAGTATAGCGGTATCATGGAGGTTAGAATAGCCTCGGTGTATGGTACACATGGGATTTGGCGACATTATGATGAGCAGCAAACAGGCCATTTTGGTGTTGGCGGCAATTTTTAAAATCGTGCCACAACCGCAGCGTATAGTGGGATTTTACCACAAAATCTTTTAAATACTTTTTTCCTTTTTAAGAAATGCCTTATTTGTCACTTTGCAGTAAAATAAAAAAATAGTAATCAGTCATCTAGGCTAACCGTTTAATATAACTATATTCACCAAAATATCGTTGATTATTGTAATTCAAGTTTTTAATTATTTTAATGTTATTCATATCATTTAATGTTGCTTCTTCCCCTTAAATTTATTTATTATTAGTAAATACTACTTTCAAATTTCAGGAAATTTTCTCTGACATAATCCTGAAACTAATTCTACCAGTATGATGACATAACATCATGAAATTCAATGCACATATTTTTTGCTTACGTATTCAGCTAAATAAATATAAAATACCTAAATTTATTTTAAAATATCATTAAATAGATTTCTTTCTTTCGTTTAGCTGCAAAATGTCAGAAAAAAAAAAGAGAGACCTTTTTTTATCGTCATTGAGCAGATTCTGATCTCAATTCAGTGGAGAAAACAACTCCTATTATAGTTACAATAGTAATCTTAGAGGATAATATATATGTCATATCTAATTGGCAAATTTTTGTGTTTTCAAGTGGTACCATAATTAATTTACCTCTTAGCTCAGCCAAAGTGCATTACGCAGATAGACTGGAATTTTCTTAAAAGACACCTGGAAAAGTCAGGGAATTTCATTCTCCTGTTTGAGTGGCAACCCTGTCGTACTCATACATCCATGAATCATCTCCAGTTACCATGGTGTTCCAGAATCCAGGCAGTGCTGATAGTGTTCCTATATAATCTCAAGGTGAAGTTCTTTTTGTTCTCCCAACAGCAGCATGGGCATAACTTTTGTACCTTTTCTGAGCATATTCAAATCAGCAGGCAACATTGTACATGTGAAATCTTTACTGATCCCAACTTTTTCACCAATTTCTCATATGGTCAAACAATAATCTACCAGATTTCCCACCCTCTCAACAACAGTTGCATTCCGAGCAGTATGCGGCTTCCCAGAATGCTAGTCACTCTTCGCTGATTCCCAGCCATTTTTTAATCAGTTGAACCACTCATTAATTTGTGTTATCCCCATCTCCAAACACCTGCTGTATCTTATGAATTGTTTTGCTTTGAAAATCGCTAAGCTTTTAGCAAAATTTGATGCAGTAACCATGCTCAACTCATTCAATCATCTTGAGAGAATTAAAAAATCCAACGAACACGTATAACAACATCTCACTCAACAGCGATTCACATCCTCGAATGCACAGGAAAAAATGTGTATGAAGCTGCCTCCTTCCATTGTGCACACTGGCACAGTTCTAGCATCATTATTTTCGGTGGGGGGGAATTTAGACAGACTTCATATATTTACGAACTTCAGGATTTAAACATAAGCTCAAGTATATGGCTGTAACCATTACTTAACTACCATGCCAATCAAGGTGGCAACTTTTATATTTTGTAAATACTACAGTTTTGATAGCTAATCTTTCAAAATAATAATAATTTTAATATAAAATAAGTCAAAAACAATAGTCCTTCAGGGGCAAAGCCCCTTTGGACTAAAAATTGAGAAAGAATTTTTCAGAAAAAAAAAAAAAAAAAAAAAAAAAAAAAACTAAGAGTAACCCCTACATGAAACATGGTAACTTCTTTTTACTTACATGTAACCTCGGGATGAATCACTACACATACAGCAAACTGATTACAGCTGATTTCGTTCTTCATTATGGCTTATGGCAAAATGAATATTTCGATTTGAAAAATTAAATTTTAAAAGATATCTCAGTATAGGAGAAAAACCTGTATATAATATGTAAATGTAAACTCTCAAACAAAATACACATGCTCAAAATCAACTAATTATATATTAATATTTGAAAATATTGTTAAAGGATACAGTACTAGGAATCTTCTTACATCACCAACAGTATGAGTGTAATTTGCTTTCATTGTCAACCTACATACACAAAAATAAATTCATATTCAAACCTTATACATACTTTAAATATGTATTACCTTTACTGTATATTTTTTAAAAATAAATTTTTTGAAAATTTATGTAAAATTCTTAGCATATCTACACTGCACAAGTGTATATGTTGCATCATGTGTTAATTTAGAAAATTTTACACACATAATCATTATTTTACTTTTAAATAGGTCTGGCAGTAAATTTGTAATGATGTACAACACTAATTTGACAAGCATCCAACAGGCTGCTTTTCAAAATTATGGGAGGGAGATTGAGATTCATCCACTAGAATCAAATGAAAACAAATCCTGAATTTTTGCAGAACCATATTTTGTACTTGAAGTTTCTGATTTACACTTCATTTTCATACAATTGTATTATTCATTCAAAAAAATTACACATAAAAGTATAAGACTGCAATAGCATACTTCCCATCTTTGTGACAGTACAAATTACAAGGTTTTTGAAAAAAAAAATTATAAAAGAATACAGTAAATTTTCAGAGAAAGTTGACAGATATCCAAATATTTTGAAAAAATTACACAGGAAAAACTTTTATTATAAAAAACTAAAAATTAATGTAATTGCAGCATCTTTTTGTTTCTGCAAAAAAGTAATTCCGAAATTATGTTTTATAACATTAATAGTTTAAATTTCAGAATCAATATACCTCAAAAATTACCAAAATGGAAACATTTCAAACAAGACGGAAAGAAATAAAAATGCCTTATTTTAATGCTATGTTTTAATGCTATGTTTCTAAAAAGATATAATTTTAATACATTATTCTTAGTTTAATGATACCTAATTTAATATAATTATTAGAAAATTATCATGAGTTTTGCACATCACTGAATCAAAATTTTTGTGAATAAACTGATATTAAAATTCTAAAATACTGATAAGTTGCCAAATTTGGCAATGTAAAACAAAAGAATTCACATAACATAAAGAGAGGAATTTGTTATTGATAATACATAGGACAAATTCAAGCAGTAAAAAGAGTATGTGCTTTAAATAAAAATTTGGCAGGGACCAATTTTTAGTACTTTCACAAAAAATTTCAAAATTTGTAAACAATCAATTTTGCAGATAACACTGTAAAGATAAAACATAAAAACTCGCAGATAAGGAACAATAAAAATACCACATGTTAAGAAAAAATTGAATTGTATCAATTTTTTTGAATAAAAATAAAAGATTAATTTAAATAAAGTAATCAAAAACTGATAGTATTGGAGGGAAGAGATAATTTTTGCCAAATTACTGGCGAATTTTAACACCTTATCTGCCAAAAATCAATAAATCTATCTAGATCCCCCTCCCGAAATTTTCCAGAATATGAAATACTCCTTAATTTGTGTAGCTTATCAAAGAGCTTAAAAATAATTTTGAGCTCATAAATTCTGCTATTTAACATCAACTGAAAGCTTCAATATGTAAAACTATTTTTTATAGTTTTTTTTTAAGGCAGCAGTATATAAAAATTAAAAAACAGCATAAACTGATATTTCAAATTAAAGCTATAGTTTTTGTGTGTATTCAAATGATACAGTTAATTAAAATCAGCAATTATTTTCAAATACTTCCATAGTTTTTTAAAATGTAGTTAGCATTAAAAAGTTTACATGAGACATTAGTATATATTAGTAGGCATGCAGGTATATTATAACTGCTGAAATAATATTACATACGAAGCACTCCAAGGGAAAAGTTGATAGCATCGCACACACTGATTTGGCGAGAGCAATATGAAGCACTTGTCAGTCCTTCACACCAGTGTCATTATAACTGAATGCTAAAAAGCAAAATTTCTTTGTCGAAAATGAAAATATTTGTGATCCTGTGATCGAAACCATTTTGATATGATGAACTGAATTCAAATGTTTCTTGGAATAACTTGCTAAACACTCTTATTACACATTATCCCAAATTATTATTTACTTCATTATTACATAAGTCATATACATTTTGTTCTAAATCCATGATTTTTCCCAAAGGCATCATAAATGTAAAATTACTGAATGGATTGAAGGTGATAAAAGTCTGCCAATTGAGGAAAAATCAGCAGATTTCTCCTCAAGAGAAAGGAAAGAAGAAGAATTATTTAGCAATAATTGGCAAGGCTAATAAAATATTTCTGCAGAATGTAATAATCACAGTTATGGAGATGTAATGAATCTTCATAGTTTTTGTAATGATTTAAGAAGTAAAGTTCTAAACTATCAAGCAAGCTGGCTAGCAAATGCTATTTGTAAAGGCTGCATGTGACAGTAAATAAAAATATTAAATTATGCATACAGTTAAGTTTTCAATCACCAAACATAATGGATAATCTAGAACAGTGATTTCCAACCTCTTCCTCTTTTTTTTTTTTTTTTTTTTTCCTCCCTTTTTTTTTTTTTTTTTTTTTTTTGTTGCGGCAGACTTTTAACGATTTCAAAATTTGGCGACACACAAAGAAAAGATAACTTTAAAAGTTGTTTACTTACCTATAATACACAGTGTAAAAGAGTTAATAATAATAATTTTGAATGTAAAATAATATAATAGTACAAAAACAGCAGTACATTTATTAAGGGATTGATTAAAAGTTAATAATAAGTATACTTTTAATGAGAAATTTTAGCTTGATGTTTTTTGATGATTTCATTTATCATGATCATAAAATGATAACGTTACTCTCATATCGTCTTCTACATTTAAGAGTATCGTCTCAATCTTTTATTCATTTTTATGCTGGTTAATACTGAAAATCCGAATTTACACAAATAAGATGTAGAAAATTGTAATAATATTTTTAAAGTGTTTTGGCCATCATGGGATAATCGCATCTAATGTTAATCCAAAATGAATTAATTCATTCTTCCGAATATTTTTAAATTAAATCTCGATTATTAAAAAGCGAAATTAGTTCTTCCTCTTCATTAATTCAAATATAGAAGTATTTATTATCACAAATGGATTATAAACCCAATCAATTTTTTATATCTAAATTTGGGAAATAATGAGTAATTATCTCCTCTAATGTTGTCAAATGATCAATAACAATTTTACGAATAGTTTTATTAAAAATCTTTGGGACTGACTCAAACTTCTCCATATTCCTTCCTGAGCTTTATTCCTCCATTAAGCTATTGTTTTTGGAATCCCACCAGTTTATCTGTTGAGTCTAATATATTTTCTTTCAGCCCTTGCATACTTGAATTTTTGTTATTTTTAATAACATTTAATAATGTCTGATAAGTAAGCTAGTTTAGCACACCATATTTTATCTTCCAACAAATGAAAAAAATCATAATTTTTATTTTGTTCAAAAACCATTTTCATTTCGTCTTTTAATTTCAGCACATGAGATAAAACTTTTCCTTTAGACAACCAACTTACCACGCATGCAATAACAAGGATTCGTACTTGGCTTCCATAGCTTGGCATAAATTACTAAACAAGCAACTTTTTAATGGTATTCATTTTATATAATTAACTGGCAGGGGGCGCCTGTATCTGAGGACAAATATCCAGAACCGACAGCTGGCAGTAGGAGACCCAGTGTTTGGTCTGAGGGTGCAGACGGCGAGGGATGGAGGCCTAGACTCGTCTCCCTCAGTTCAGTGAGGGCCTCCTCGTGGCCCTCGCTGGTAACTATGTTGGCTTCGGCTAACATAGGCTAACGGTGCTGAACAAACATCCCTTGGGATTGACTGGGTGGAATTTCCGGAACTGACCATCAATGGGAGGAGACCCAGGGTTCTTCCAGACAACTGGCTGGACTTGTGCCTAGACAGCTTCGATTCTTTGGGTAAATAAACTGTCTTCACAGGACTAGAGCCATTGTTTATTCGGTGGTTGGCTCACGCTTGGCAGGGACCGTAATGGTACTGTCTTGTCTGTGACTTGTGTGGTTGTGGGGATGTTACATGGTCCTATATCAAAGGCCTTCCGAGGTGGGATGGGCTCCCTTCGGTAGGTGCAGAGGGACGGCGATGTCTGACTAAATTTCTCTTTGCTCCTAGCACTATGAGAGGGAGTGGTACCCTGCTCACAGGAAAAACATCTTGTGCTTTAGTAGTTGATGGTTGATTTCCGGCCCAGTGGATCTCTTTGTGAGGTCGTCCGTCATTTTCTCCATCAATGAATTTTTCTTTGGGATTCTAAATCCCGCTGCATCAACCGGGTGAGTGGTGCCCCCTCGGGCGGTCTCTGGAGATTGAGTTCTAAACTTTTGAATGGGAGACAACAAGTCTTCCAGGGAAAGGGCTCTTTCTCCTGTGTTATATAATTAACCATTTTAACACATTGTTCCAGAACTACTTTCAATTCTGATGGCAAATATTTTGTAACAAGTGCTTCAATGCAAAGAACAATGGCTAACATATATCCCCATTCAGTTCTTTAACATGTGGTACAATTCCTTTTAATGTCCAGTCATAGCTGGAGCACCATCTGGGCAAATGCCAATGCATGAGTTCCATGAAACTTTTAATTTCTTCTAAATATGAACTAATTACATCAAAAATATGTTTCTCAGTTGTAAAATAAGGTAACTCAGAACATAAAAATTGATTAATTATACCATTTTCGTGAATAAACGAAAGAATGCAATTAACTGAACTTTTCCCATAATATATGTTGTTTCATTGATTTGTAGAGCAAAATTTGAACTTGCAAGACTTTTTGTAGTATTTTGTTCCATATTTTGCGACGTATCTTTGATTCTGTGATGGATTGTGCCATTCGAAAGCGGTATTTTACAAATAAGAATATTTGCTGATCTACCAATTATTATGTTTACAATTTTGGACAAGCTGGTAATATAATTTCTTCAGCCAAGTTGTGAAGTTTTAATTTAACTAACTGCAATCAATTCAGCTATTTCATAAGAAGCTGTTTAATCTTTTTCAGAATTTCGCCAATTCCCGTGTGTACTGTATACTAGGATTAAACCCATTATAATTTTTACTATATACATTTCTAAAATTAGGCAGCACATTTTAAGAATTTGTTGGCCCAAAAAAGTGCCACGGCACAGTGGTTGAGAATCACTGATCTAGAATGTTTGATAATCCAGCACTGTGAAGTCAAAAAAATGACAAATCATTTAATTTTATTGTACAATAGTCAAATAATCCACCACATTTTATTGTTTAATACTGCCAAAATCCTAAATGTGTCAGATTATCAAAATTTTTATTGCATTCCTTGAAATAAATGACACTCGGGATAGTAGAGAGGCTGTACAAGGCAAAATTCCTAATGCATTAATATTTTTAACATAAGAAGACTATGATAAATATGTATAAGACAAAATTCCATTACTTTCATACCATAAGTCTAATTAACAATAATTTTGTCACCTACCACCTGCCACCCAAAAGCTGTTTCTTATATACATTACAGTGCTGATCTCAATTACGAAATCAAAATTTCTCCAGTAAACTGCATTACTTTTCATTGACATTATTGCTTTATGCAATAAATTACTTTATTCTTCTCGACCATGACATCAGCACATCAAAACTATAGGCACAGCCATTCTTATGCATGCAACATGTGGCCAACAGAATAATAACAATAATAATCAGATTTGAAATAAGCGCATAAAAAACAATAAGGTTCAATATTTCAAGTATCTAGAATTTTTTTTTTTAAATGTATAACGTTCTTATTCACTGCAATCAGAACTTACCTAGAACCATCAGCAAGCCTAATTTGAACAGATGTCACAGGTTGTGATTCATCAATGTTTAAACTTTGCTGTGCTTCTTCTACATCTTTTTCTGATGAGGCAGAGGATTCGGACTGTTTTACGGGTGGTGTTATACTGAAAAATCACAAATCATTTAAAACAAATTTTAATAAGTATGTTTCCAGTTAAAATGTATAAACATTATTTTGGAAATTTCATTTATTGCAACCAGTTTATTCAAATAGCAAAAGTCAACCTGTTATATGCATGACCACTGAGCAGTATCTTTTTTAAAGCACTTTCTTTCATAATTTTGCATGTGCATATCTTCTGGAATCTGTTGCATAAAAACTGTGCCATTTATGATGGAAATATTTTAAAATCAACCAGCCTACCATCTATGATATAAAGTCTGTTATTAGCCTTTTGATTGTAAGAAATGTGATACCAGCGAAGTATCACCACCAGATCTGCAAAACATGCAGTCCAAATCCATAATGTTTATATGTATATGGGACTGTGGATAAATATGCATAATGGCTTGATGATCATGCATAGATACAGAGCCTGCAAAATGTACAGTCATGGTGTCTACCACATGGGCATGATTGTTTGATTATTACAGATGCTTTAGGCCAGCCATATGTAAAGTTGAACTATTTTGGGCATATAGTAGATACCATTATTCATAAAAACAAATGAATTACCATTCCTATGCTATACAGCAAAATTATTCCTAAGTTTCATGGTCAATTCTTTACTAATTGTAGCAGAAAACTTGGGCTGCAGAAAACTGTAGATTCAGTGGGTTCTGAGGATGCTTAATAAGGAACATGAAATAAAGAGGTAGCCAGTGTTTTACTTTTTTTGACCACATATCAAAAAGAAGTGATAAACTATTAGCACACATCATCAAAAAAATATTAAACATGACCCACTAATCAAATAATCAAAGCAGCTACTGCTGAAGTAGTAACACATATGACAATCCCATGCTACAGTGAAATTCAAATATACAATCTTAGTTTGCAAGGTTATGACAGCTGCACTATGAGACAGATACTATGTTTTGCTGATGGATTTCATGGCACAAGGGCAACAATAAATTCTGCACCATACTGTCAGACTTTAAAGCCAAATTCAAAATAAACAACATCACACTGATACCAGAGTTCTGTTGCCTTCATAGCAATGCCATACCCCATACTGTTGCTCAAACAGAAGCTCTAGTAGAATATTTTGTCTTAAGAAATTGAATCACCCCATACAATCCAGATTTAGTACACACAGACTGTCTTCCTACGTATGAAAAGGTTCCTCAATGGCAAAAATTTCCAAATTGATGAAGAAGTGAAATAACAATTCAGGAATCATTGCACTCTGAAGCAACATACTTCTGTGTAAAAAAAAATGCCATATTATGACAAACTGAAGTATGTTAAAACCTGAAAAAAATTAGAGATCCTGAAGTGCTTAGAAATTCTTTTTTTATTATTATTTAAAAAATATACCTTACAAAAAATACAAAAATACCGCAACTTATACAAATATATTAAACCTTTGGCATTAAATGATTTCTTAATTTATCATTTGCTTCTAATATCACAGTATACACTTAGTTTTGTTAAGCTACTGAAAAAAAAAAAAAAAAAAAAA
>KK119611.1:691042-707548 GCA_000611955.2 Stegodyphus mimosarum | reverse complement strand
TATTATTAAAAAAATAAATAAAAAATTTGTAAGTTAAAAAAAATCATCATCGTAGGATTGAAGATTTTTTAAAAATACGATCTAAAATAAAGCAATGAAAAAATTTTGACTTTTTTTTGGGTCGCGACATGAACATATTTCTCAAATTTGGGTCGCGGCTTAAAAAGGTTAAGAACCACTGCTTTAGCCAATAAATTTTCTTAAATAATCTTAAATAACCTTCAATCTCATTTTTATTAGAAATAAACTTTTAACTGAATTATGATATAGTATACAAGGGAAGCAATGCCTTCATAAAGGACTTTCAAAGGAAACTTTATGCACATGTATTCACATTACAGAAGGGGAAAACCATGAACTTCCCAAGCAATCAGCCCATCTGCTGGTATTTGAACACGAGTCAAATTAAAAGTGGTTAGGATTTTACCTCTCTATTGTTAATGGGCTATAAAAATGTAACCCAATAAAGATATATCCATTTTACGGCTTTATGTTTTGCCAAATTAAGATTATTGTGAAAACAAAATGGAATGTCCAAGAAACGTATGGAGAAAAGATTATGCTTAATAATATCTCAAGAAGTCATTTAAATTATTGGGTTGGAGGGAAAGTTCTGTCATAATTTAAATAGACAGGTGATTTTTTTTGTAAATAAAAAAAAAATTGGCTAGTTTGTTTTTTTAGCTGCTGTATAATATAAAAGGTGCCTTTTTTACAGTTCATCATTTATTTGTGATATTTAAAGTGAAAAACATGTCAGTAGATAAAGTGCATTTACGACACTGCATTTTATATGATTTCCAAAAAGGAAGCAACGCATCGCTTGCATGTAAAAATTTATGTGCGGTATTTGGAAAAGATATTGTAAATGTTCGTACTTGTCAAAGATGGTTTAGCAAATTTCGTTCTGGCGATCTGAGCCTCAAAGAAAGTGATCGATCTGGACGACCATTCAACATCGATAATGATGTTTTGCGATCCATGTTGGAAAATAATCCACATTTAACAAGTCGAGAATTTGCAGAAGAGTTTGGCATTCATCATGCAACTGTTGGAGATCACATTAAACTCTTTGGTTTGTGTTAAAGCAAAGTGTTTGTGTTCCACATGAACTAACGGAAAAGAATTTGTCTGATCGTGTAAGAATGTGCTCATCACATCTGATTAGACACAATGTGGAGTCGTTTTTGCACAGGCTGGTTACTGGAGATGAAAAGTGGATTCTTTACGAGAATATTAAGAGCAAAAAATCTTACTGCAAACCAGGAATATCATCAGCAACAGTTCCAAAACCAAGTATCCATGAACGAAAAGTACTGTTTTGTTTGTGGTGAGACAGGAAAGGACCAGTGTACTACGAGTTGCTGAAACAGAGGAAAACCATCAACGCGGATCTGTACTGCAATCAGCTGGATAAACTGAATGCAGCTATCAAAGAAAAAAGGCCAGCATTAGCGTCCAGAAAAGGAATAGTGTTCCACACCGATAATGCTCGCCCGCCTACTGCAATGGTCACGCAACAAAAACTGAATACGTTAGGATGGGAAGTCCTTAGTTACCCACCGTATTCACCTGACATTGCACCATCTGATTATTACCTGTTCAGATCTCTGCAAAATTATCTAACGGGAAAAAAATTCAAATCTTTTGAAAGTGTTTCTAAGGCAGTTGCTGACTATTTTAACTCCAAAGATGAGAAATTCTACAAAACAGGAATTCACAGGTTACCTGAAAGATGGCAACAGGTTGTAACAAATAACGGAGCATATATAATTGATTAATATTAAACACATATTTTTATAAATGAATTCAAATCTGTTCTTTAAAATACGACAGAACTTTCCCTCCAACCCAACAGTAGAAATAAAATTGTCACTAGAAAAAATTTGAGAGCGACGAATTATAAGAAATGTTGGATGACAGACTGGCTCTAAAATTGCGGGAATTGTAAAATGAATATGTATGCTTTCCTAACTGTTAATTAAAAAAATATATTTAAAAATCAAATAAACTTTTCCAAACATCTAATACAAAAGCATTTTTCAAATGTAAATTTCATTATTTAAAGCACTTTTGAGGAAAAAATTCAGAAACTTTTACCCTTTACGAATAGAATCCAAAAATTCCTTATTTTCAGGATCATGATAATCTCGAAGTGGGCCATCATTTATAGTAAAGCCTGTCCTCCAAAGTCTTAAAAAAATTTCCACATTTTGAGACTCAACATCATCACCTACAGGGTCAGTAACAACACTGCTGCTTTCTGAAGATGATCCTAGAACATACCCTGTGCCACGGAAAGCTTTCAGTTTGGTTGAACCGTGTCTCTTTTCAGAAGAATCAACCACTTCAGCTCCAAAACTGCACAGAAAATTAATACAAATAAAACGAAAGTCAAAACTGAAAGCAAAAACAAAAGTATAACACATAACTGAATTTAAAGCTGCAGTAATATAGAATAGTTAATAAAATTCCTGTTTAAAAATTAATATTCTCATTTAAAAATTTAAATTCACTTATTTAAGCTAAACGAAAGTATTTAATAATATAACCTTCCTCCAACTAGAATCAATTGCAAAAATTATAAAAATGCACAAAAAAAGGGGGGGGATTGTATGAACATGTGAATGAAAAGTAAAATACATGATAAAACAAAAACTGCTAATGAAAAATGCAAGACCAGTTGGAATATTTAAAATGAAATTGCAAATATGTGAATGCTGAGAGAAACATCAATATAGCAATAAAAACAATTACTATTTTTTAATCAAAAAAAGGAAGCAATGTGAAAATTAAAATAAACAAAAACAATAAAAAAATTACATACATCTCATTACAGGCAGCATAAGAATGATTTTATTAGCTATGACCTCAACAGTTCACTCACTGAAATATTATGAGGGCAAATCAGAAAATCTTTGCCCATAATTGTTTAGCCAAATTACAGCTGTAAATGTGAAATTAACATATCATGAATGGCCATCGAAACACACAGGGCAAATGAAGGCCATATATGAGGAAACATGTCTTACTTTGAGAAGTATAAGGTGTTGTGTGTTTCACAAAAAGGCTGTGAAAAACGGTACTTATCGAAAATTCCATTGACCACAAGAAACTGCGCCAATCGTGCCAAACCAAAAAAAAAAAAAAACCATTTACCAAATACAAGAAAAAAAAGTTCTATTTTTATTTTTCTTTTAAATTTATTATATTACCATTCCTCTTCTTCTTCTTCAATGGCCAGACAGCCCAGGATGGGCCCTTGCCTTCCTCAGAATCGAATTCCAAGCTCTTCTATTCTTAGCCATGGACATGCAATTAGTTATTTTTTAAATTAAGTCGGTTTCCAAATAGTCAAGCCACCTAAGTTTAGGTGTCCATCTTTTTTTGGGTGCCGAATGGTCTGGCCGAGAAGATCTTTTTAGTTACACGATTTTCATCCATTCTGCACAGGTGTCCTGCCCATTTAATTCTCTCAATCCTTATATATTTTACTATATCTAGTTCTTTAAAAGATTTATAGAGTTCAAAGCTAGTTCTTCTTCTTCAGATATTGTTACATTTTATGCCACCAAAAATACTTCTCAAAATTTTTCTTTCAAAGAAATGATATTTTTAGCTTTTTCTGTCATTGCCCAGGTCTCAGCAGAGTATGTAAGAATGGGTCTGATTAAGCTTTTGTAAAGTAGAATCTTCGTTTTTCTGCTAGCGAAGTTAAAGTATTTTTTGAGACCGAAAAAACATCGGTTAGCATCTGTGACTCTACTACGGATCTCAGGTACTAAATCATTGAGAGTATCAAATTCTGATCCTATATATTTAAATTTGCTAACAGTTTCAAACCTGTAATTCCCAATTTAAGAATAGGGGCTGCTGTTATTATCACACAGCACTTAGTTTTATTTTGGTTGATTGCTAGATGCATTTTGTTGGCTGCAGCCTCTAGAGATGTAAAAGGCTCTCTAAGTGACTCGGGAGTGCATACGACTATATCAATATCGTCAGCAAACACAAAAATCTGAACAGACTTGTTAAAGATACTTCCACGAGTATTAATGTTGCAGTCTTTTATAATTTTTTGGAGGGCAAGGTTAAAAAGCAACAGGCCAATGTATTACCCTCTCTGAGCCCATTTGAAACAACAATAGGCTCTGAGAGATTATTCTGAATTTTAACCCTAAGTTTTGTCTCAGTAAGAGTAATAGTAACCAAATTTATAAGTTTTTCAGGTATTGCAAATTCTCTCATAGTTTCAATAAAATATTTTCTGTTTACTGAGTCGTAGGCAGTCTTAAAATTAACAAAAAAGGAATAGGCTCTGAGAGATTATTCTGAATTTTAACCCTAAGTTTTGTCTCAGTAAGAGTAATAGTAACCAAATTTATAAGTTTTTCAGGTATTGCAAATTCTCTCATAGTTTCAATAAAATATTTTCTGTTTACTGAGTCGTAGGCAGTCTTAAAATTAACAAAAAAGGGGTGCGTTGCAATGCCATATTCATTAGTTTTTTTCCAAAATTTGCCTAATGTTAAAGATTTGTTGTAGATCTTCCTTTGCAAAAACCACATTGGTAATCACCTACAATATTTTCTGTGTAAGTTACTAGTCTACTAAAAAGTACATTGGAAAACAATTTGTAAAAAACACAAAGGAGACTGATTTCCCTGTAGTTGGTACATTCCAAAACATCTCCTTTTTTGTGCATAGGACAGATGATGCTTAATTTCCCATCTTCGGATAAAACTTCTTGGTTCCAAACTGATTCAATGAGGTGATGTATTTCCTCAATGTTTTGACCTCCAGCACTTTTAATGAGCTGTGAAGTAATCAAGTCAGGACCTGGGGCTTTGTTATTTTTGAGCTTTTTAATTCCTTCTCTAACTTCTACCAAAGATGGTGGCAGGATACAGAGGTGTTTACAGAGGTAATTGGGTAGGCTGAAGACCCATCCCGCGTATGGTCATTCAACAAGTTACTATAGTGCTCATTCCACCTGTGAAGTACCTCTTTTCTATGATTTAGGATGATGAAGTTTTTGTCTCTACAGGCAGTATTTCTAGGCTTAAAGTCTTTACAGCCAAAATTAATTACACAATAGAAAGCACGACTTTCATAGGATTCCCTCAGATGTTCAACATCCTTAAACAGATCATCCTGAAAAGGTCTTTTGTTAAGCCGATGGATCTTCTCCTCTTGTTTTCTAGATCTCTTATATTCCTCAACAGAGCGTCTTGAATGTCGCTTTTGGACCATATTTTTATAAGCAGCTCTTTTTGCCTGCATTATAAGAAAGCATTCATTATCAAACCAATCCCTTGGTTTGGGTTTTTTCATATATCCCAGTGTGTTGTCAGCTGAGCGGATGATCGAGTCTTGAACAAACTCCACTTATTTTTCATTTTTTCTAATTCAACCATGTTTTTACATCTTAGTTCTCCCCTGAGTGAGGACTGAAAATTTCGCTCAATTGCCTCATTTTTCAGCTTTTTAGTCAAACTTTTATTTGTCTCTCTCCCTGTATCTTTCGGGCATTTGAAATTTTGGTAATTAATTTATATTATCATTTATTTAATTTTTCATTAAAAATTTCCATTATTTTTTCCATAATATCGCCATATTGTGGCCATTAACACATTTTTTTTTAGGCTGGTAAGATTCCATAACTTTGGAAATATTTAACAGCATGCTCTTCTGTAGTAGGCAGGTCCCAAATTTTTAATAATTTTTTTCCCCCGAAAATGCGTGATAGAGGGAAAAAAAGAAGTCTTTACTCAAGAATAATAACTAATACGTGTAATCAAGGTTACACCAAACCCCGCGTGTTTAAAGAAGACTTTTCAATTTTTGGCCAAAAATCGCGTAGTTTGGAGTCTTTTTCTTGAATAGGGAAAAATAGTCGACGGGATTTTCTGTAAGTACCTGAAAAACCTGCATGACAATGAGCAGTCGGGGAGCCAGTTTATTGAGCTTCGATTGACTATAAATTTTGTTCAATTTTGGTGAGGAGTAACTTTGTTTTAACATAGCATCACCATTCTCCTGATTTTTTTTTTTTTTTTTATTTTTTTTTTTTTTAATTTTTTTTTTTTTTTAAGTGAAAAAAAAATCGATGTGTGCATGGACAAAGTCAAGGGAGTGAACAATGCCAAATTTGAGCAGCTCTCTGATGTTTTTTTAAGTGAAAATAGATCGATGTGCATCCACAATTATTTGACTTGTTATTTTGGTTTTGTGAGCAGCCATCTTGAAATTTGCTGGCTAACTGCCAAAAATTGCCGATTTTCACCAAGAAGAACCCTTAAATATATTTTTACTGACTGCTTCACTGAATCATCTGCAATGGTAAGCTAAGGAGGGTGAGTTTCTTGGGCTGCATTGTTATTGACGATGAAATATTGATACTGAATTTAACACCAAAATCAAAGCAGCAGAGCATGATGTGGAAACATCCAGGTTCATCTGTGATGAAAAAAAAAATATATATTCAGTGCGATCTGTTGGAAAAGTGATTTTAATAATCTTCCAGGGCCACTGGATTTCATGCCACAAAGTGCAATCAGCAATGCTGACAATTACTGTTCCACACTGTCCCATCTGCAGGTGCGATCAGGTGAAAGTGCCAAGGAATTCTCGATATGGATAATGTGGTTATCCTCCACAACAATGCGAGGCCACAAGTAGCAATCAGAACTGCCCACAAGCTCTGACGTTTCACTGAAAAAGTCTGGACCACCCACCATACAGACCACACCTTGCCTCCAGTGATTTCCACATTTTTGGACCATTGATAAATTTCCTTGGCAGGACAGGAATTCACTATCAACTATGAAGCTAAGGCAGCAGACTGGCAGTGGTTCCACAGTCAGCTGGACGAATTCTACCACAGGGACATTTCAAATTTAGTGTTATAATGAGACAAATGTCTTAACCAGATAAGGAATACCTGGAAAAATAGTGTAAGATACACAAAATAGTACATATATTTGTAATTACCTGTATGTACCTTATTTTGGCTGATAAAAAATAGAAGCAAAGACTTTCTGATTTGCCCCCTAAAAACTAAAAATTAATAACATAAATAAGGTGGAAAATATGAATAAGCTTGTCCGACCCAATGCAGCTCCAGAATGCTTGCAATAAATAAAAAATTTATTAAAATAGGTCAAGAAATTAAAACATAAAAATAAGACCTAATTTTTTACATCATACAGATACACCAACAGGCTGTTGGCAGTACCCTGGCAGATCTTGGTTTATATCCAAATACCAATACTGCTGATGCATATCTTAAAAAAATTTACTAAATATGATATTCACTATCTGAATATCAAAATTCAGTTTAAACTTTTAAATAGCCTTTTGACAAGAATACGTCTTACCTTCTGACTGCTTTAAATACTTCTTCAACAATTTCATTTCCAGCTTTTCTTTTCCCGGGGCCCAAAACTTGTTGACCACTAAAAATAAAAACAGATTAACTAATAAATATGATGAAGGGAAAAGCTTCAGATCATTTTTAAAAGCAAACATATCACAGTATACAAATTCCTATTTTTAATCACAAGTTCATTAAATTTAAATATATAGAGAGTTCAGAAACTGAAGAATAATTAATTAATACTATTCATGTTGCATAAAATGCTGCAAAATTAATTAATTAAAAAAGAGCTAAAATATATAAGATAAAAATCAACCACGTGTGGTAAAATTATCTTACAGGAAGGGAGAAATTAAAAAGAACAGAAACAAAAACTTGGACAACAAAACTGAAATAAAAGTAAATTAATAGAAAAGTAAAATAACATTCATTAAATTATGATTAACAAATAATAAATTATAGCTGCTAATTCTTTGATCTTTGTTTAGAAACAGCTGAAAGAATTACCAACAGAGACATGCTTCTGAATTATATATGGAAATTACACAAATAATAATAATAAATCTGAAAGCTTTCAGATTTTATATTACACCCAAAGGAGTCTTTTTTTTTTTAACCTTTTGTGTGTTATCTTTATTTGCTAAATATCATGTTCTTCACAATTAACCACATAAAATTCAATTCAACAGCAATATCGCGAAATATTTTAAAACAGCATATCTTTAGAATTTCTGGCAGACAGTCTCACGTGCTAGAGATAAAAATGTTTTTTTCAGTACAGTATTGCCATTGCTCGCTTTGAATTGTTGAGTTTGTTAATTTAAAATTGATTAAAGTTTTATATAATATGAAGATAATAAAACACATTCAAAATTCGGGCTTCCAGGTGCTTATGTTCAAAGAGAGGATTACGTTATTCAAAATTTGATGGCTCCATATACTGTCATTTTTTCACAATGCGAAAACATACATATATACATAGAGATTCTTCATTTTTTTAATTTCTTTAAATATAATACAGGGTAATAATATTTGGTGGCAACAATTTAAAAAAAGATATGCCATTTATAGTGAACCGACGGCAAAAGCCATTTCGAGACTAATAGCCCTTCAGGACTAACGCTCTTTTGGGATAATAATCAAAGAAATGTTTAAATTTTAAAATATTAATTAATAATTATTATTAATGTTGAACCAAGTTTCTAGACCAAGGGATTTGAGAAACTACCGAAAACAGCAGAAAATCATATATTTGGGCGGTGGTTACTATTCACACTAAAGGTACTGTTTCCATGCTTTCTTTTCTTTTTTCCAAACTTTATAAAATGTTTTTTGGTGGAAAACTTTTGTTACAACCAGATATTAGAATTTTTTAAATCAGAACTGAAATGAAAGTAAATGCATATTTGTCACACAATATTAAATAATAGTAGACAATTCTTTCTCTTTTTCAAGGAGCGGCTGAAAGAATTTTCAACAGAGCCATGTTTCTGAATTATATATAGATGCAATTCAAGAAAATTAAAAAAAGTTTCATTTAAAATAAATTCATGAAACAAGAATAAATCAATGCAAAATACACTATATTTATACATATTTTACACAACTTATATATTAAATAATGATAATTTAAGATCACATCAAAGTAGCTTATATCTTGATGAATAAGTAATATTAAATTCTATTGTTATTTCAAAATTTTGGTTTTGTATTGACTTATTCTCAATTAAATTTTAATCATTCCTAATTTAATTTTCTCGAATTTCATTTTTCATCCACATATAATTCAGAAATGAGGCTCTGATGAAAATTCTTTTGGGTGCTCCTTCATAAAGACAAGAAAATTTTGAACTATTATTTAAAATTATGTGAACTGAGTTAATTTACTTCCATTTAAATTTTGATTTAACAAATTTTAAACGTACTAGTACAAAAGTACTTTCCTGTTTGTAAGTCTATCAACATAGAGAGATTTAATTCTGTGTAATTTATTTATTTCTTCATTATATATTATTTAAATAAATGACGTTTAGTGCAATCGTATGTGAAATTGTATTTTTCTCTGTGTAACGTAATGTGAAAAAAATATAAACAGCCAGGCTATGTTGAAAAATTAGCAATATAGGGGCAAGTCTGTTCAACATTGAGTAAATGGATATCTCAGTAATTTGGTGAGATATCGCCAAGCTGATAATGGTTTTAGCGACTTGTTTTGTTGCCAAATTTGGTGAGAAATCACCATAATAAGCCAACTTGCTGACCATTTGGTGATATTTTGGTCCGGTCCCTTATCACCATAAGTACTGTAATTGAATAAATGTAGTAATTGATCACTATATCAGCTCCAACCGAAATTCAATCCTCATATCGTTTTCCAGTAATTTTGAGAAGCAAAAAGTACTAGATATATCTTGGCCAGCTGGTTGAAAACTATAAGGGCAGAAAGAGCATCTGCTCTCAGTTATTGTTGTTTGAGTCGTTAATTCAGCATGAAATGAGATACCTCCGGGTTAGCTTTCTCTTTAGGATGCGCTTCACATTGCATTGTGTTTAACATTGTTAGTAGTTTGAAGTATAACTACTGATTGTACTTTCGATAATTGTACGAGAATTTCTGTAGAAAATTCCAGAACTTTGAAGTGTTTAATACGATACTGTGAACACCTGTACAAGTACCTTTGCAATACTGTGAACACCTGTACCTTTACGATACTGTGAACACCTGTACGAGTATTTCTGTGGAAAATTCCAGAACTTGGAAGTGTTTAATTTGATAAAAACAAATTTCATTAACCTATCATCCAACCTGTGTGCATTCACTGTATTATGAACCCTCATGCACACAACAATATTAATTAATAAAATTGTAAATTATTTAACCTGGATTAGCTGTGGAAATAAATATCTACTACAAAAACTACAGTAAATTAAAACAAAATATTTTTTTTTTTTACTAAAAGTTAAGTTTAAATTGAATTAAATAAAAAAGAATAAAAACAATAATAATTAATTATGGATGATTCAATGAAACACGGCTGGCACAATCAAATGGTATAGACCTAGCTCAATGTTTTTGGCTTTCATATTATAAGATTTTCCTCCTTTTAAAAATAATTCATTTTTGATTTTTAAAAAGCTTAAGGCCCTGATAATTCTTGAGAAATTCTTTTAAAGAGAATACTTACTTAAAAAGAAAAAAAAAAAGGATGAATTTTGAAATTCTTGAATATTAAATAATCAAGGCAAACATTTTGACAAACAAATTATATTCTAAATTCATAAATAAATACTTAATGCAATTATATTTTCTCTGTATTATTGTATGTAAGTATTTGAATAAGCATGTTGCAAGGTATAATTTTTTATATACAGCAAATTAGACATACTGGATACAATTCATGATATCAGATGCTGCAAAATGCAGTTATTCTGGAGAAAAGTTTATCAGCTAAGAAAGGAACTTAATAGTCAGCTACTACAACCTCCATATAACTGCTATAAATTTTTAATACTCAGTACTTATCTTGCTTGTCATACTTTCTTGCAGCTCCAGAGGCATTTTGGTAATCTTTACCTGCTTTTTCTATCTACATTTTTTCACTATAAAAATACCTGACATAAACATCCCTGGCAATAATAATTTGCATTTTTCTTCTGATCTTTTGTCTTCAGTCTTTATTTTTTTCTTCACATTAGTACCTAAATATTTAATTAATCCTGACAAGCAAGTACACCTGAATTTGTCAAAATGCCACACCAAAAAATCTAGGAAAAGAAAACAAATCACAGCGGAATAAGGGATACCATTTGTTGCAAAACGCCTATAGAGGGCACTATATGTCTCCTGTGTCTCCAAGATACGATCAGAATTTTACTGTAACTAGATGTATTAAAATGCCCGCAACGGAGTTGCTAGCCTTAATAATTTACCGGCAACAGAACATTCATGTTTCGTTTCATAACTAGTAAATAAAATAATTGATGTTGTGTTTTTAGAGTGGGACCTTTATTGTCTATTGTTTTAAATCTGAACCACCAAACAAATTGTTTTATTTGACTTTGAGGATAGTTTCTTGTTTGATTTGTTTTTACCAATAGAAAGGCTAATCTTCAAATTGATAACTGGTTCCAAAGAGAAAAATACCTTTTATATATGTAGGTTAGGTTATTTTAATAAGACAAAGTGCACAAAGGCTATCTGTCTGAGGAAAGAGACGCCTTTGAGGAGGACTTTCTAAGAGAAACTGACTTGCATTCATGTTACACATGTCGGAAAACCATGAAAACCTACCATGCAACCAACTAATTCAATTGGACTCAAATTACCAGTATTCAGCAGACACTGGTGGAGTTTTATATATAGAGTTTTTTATATAGAAGGCATGCAATTTGTTTAAAGTAAATTTCAGTTTTCTGAGCTAATCTATTGTTTATTTTCACATCTGGTGCTTACTTCTGATGTTTTATTTCTTGGGGAGGGGTTGTTGCCAACAGTGTTGGCAAAATTCCTATACAGTGGAAAAAATAGAGATTTTTATCTAAATTTTGCATGAATAAATTCAAGACTGAAGAAAAACTTGTTCTATTTTTATTAAGCTTTCATCTCAACTACACTGAAGTCCATAAGAAATTCACATTTCTTTCTTTCATATGAAATTTAATGCACTGCAAGAAGCTTTGGAGTAAACTAAGATTTCAGAAATAGGTATTCTGACGGCTCAGTTTCCAAGTTTCTTTCAATGTGAAGAAAATTGGATAGAAAAAATTGACTTATTTCATATCAATAGTTATGCTTTTTTTCTCATGTAAATGTATATATATCTATAGTACTAATCAACAAATATTTTCATTGTACATATAAATAGCCTCATTTGCATACCTGCAAAAACTTTTTTTTTTTTTACATTATAGCATATATATGTGTTTTTAAATATTTGCCATAGGATCTGCCTTATATCTATAAATTTGGACATATTTTGAAACTAAATTTCAGTTCCTAATAGTAATAAAAAAATTAACATATTCATTCAGAAAGGAAAGAAAACTTATTTGAATTAATTATTTTGGTAGAAATTATTTGCATTTTATCACAAAAATAAAACATTTATTTTCAAATAAGCCAGACTGCTGTTTGGAAATTTATCCTCAGCTCAAATTTAGCAGCTCAAGTAATGCATCATTGCCCATTTCTTTAGGAAGAATCCCAACCATAATTGCTACGAATATATGACTCAACCAATAAATACATGTTTTTTTACAAGTACTTAAACAGACATCAACATAACAACCTTTTTTAAGGGATCGGAAAAACACATTACTTATTATCACAAACAATGCTGCAAATAGTATGTAGAAGCAAATACATTTAAATCGCATATGGTTTCTTATATATACAGATTAATATTTATATGCACACATCATCACAACTTCAAAATTTAAATAGTTTCAAAGGACAGATTCAGATAAAATTTGTTTGTATGATCTCTTTTCACATTTAAAAAAATAATAACAATTTCAAGTAAACTAACTACTTGCTCATAAGCATTATTATATTTAACTAAATGCAAATTTATCTTCAACCATTAGGTATTTTACTTCTTCAAATTATATTTTCCAACAAAATGAGCAGAAGATATGTGCAAGTGTTTACTTTTTTTTTTTCTTTTGAGTATGCAACTGCTTACTGGTTGTTGTTTTCATTGGATAAGTCCTTTCCTTGTCACAACAGGTTTGTATCACAAGTTATATAAATGTATACCCTTCTTATGCTTTGGTCTAAATAATTATAGTTTCCACTATATGAGAAGATTCTGTAGCTAGGAGAATTTGAACATTTTCTTGCTTTCCTATTTGCTTTCACTTCTTTGGCTTCCATTTTTATTTTGAATGTGAATACACTTTTTCACTCTTTAAAAGTAGTGATCATAAGTAGTCTCAAAGATCCAAGAAAAAAGCTATTAAATATTAGGGAAGCAAGGAAAGATTTTGACAAGCGTTATTCGTATCAGTACCTTATTTCAGTCTACAGATAGGAAATTTTTTACAGCTATAACTTCACCAGAGGAGGAGAGGGAAAAAAAAAAACTCTGCATTTATAAATTCAGCACGAAGGCCTCTAAACAATTCCGATTTCGCCTTTGACATGTTTGTCAAAAAGTTTTAATATTTCTCCCCTATAAAGACATTTCAATCAATGATTTACATGGGGTCATTCCACAAATAATGTCATACTTCATGCAGAACTAGTTAAAATATGTTCTAACACATCTAAATAATTAAATTTCATGGATATATGAATATCACAGACCAGAGATTGCTTCATTAAGATAAATCCTGAGTTACAAGCATATGGGAACCATTTTCCTTCAATAGACCCTCATGAAAACTGGAATTGCAGAAAAACCCATTAAAAATTTCATGCTTCGGAAATATAAAAAAAGGGAAGAATGCAGCAAATACTGCAACAAAATATACAGAAAGTGTATTGTAAAGGTGTTTTTAATATTCACGTGTGCCAATAATGGTTCTGTAAATTTTAACACAGCAACTAACTGTAGTTTGGAAAATACATTGTAGGAGCATTGTAATTTTTGATAATGATGTTGCAGAGACTTTAGGTTATTTGTCAAGACTGAGTATTCGGTGCATATTCTTGGCAAACATCTTCGTGAAAATTTGACGTCCTGATCTTGAACAGGGAGCTGAATGCAGCTATGTTCTGTGGTAGAAAACTGTGGTTAAGTGGTAGAAAAACTGCACTTAAGAGGGATTTAAAATCCTCTTTTATTAAACCACAATTATATACAGCCACTTCCCAACTCGGGAGGGATACAGAAATTAATTACCGCACTTGGGTCTAAACTGAACAATCAGATAATTTAAACTAAAACTAAATAGAAATTAAGTCGTCATTGCTCACAGAGCTATGAACGCGAGGTTGGCCTCTAAACTAAATGGTGCGTAGCAAGATTTAACTAATACTAATGCACTTAGAATTACTTCAATAAGTAATAGCGTAACAGCGCTACGGCTTAGAATTTAAATACTAGCTACTCAGGCGAATGTTGAACAGAGTAACAGTGATCTGAGACTAAAAGCTCTCTCACACTAAGAGGTTCCTACCTCTCGCTTAAATAGAACTTCGCTCTACTTCAAATTAGCATAAAGCTGAAACGCGTGCTTATTCTAACAGGAAGTTAAAATAAGAACAGATAGAAAAAGGCAAATTAAAATAAAACTTTGTTAGTTTAACTAAAACCTTACATATTTTTCAAGCAGGAGTACATGAAAAATTAGGATTGCTCTCTCCGGGACTCGAACATGAACCTCTGGAATATGTGCTGAAGTGTGCTAACCATTACACCAAGGCATGCAAAAGGAGGGACAGAATACCTTATATACGCTCCTTTTTAAAGGGTGACTGGGATTAGGGAACCCAATTGCCAAAGCCTAGTGATAGAGAATCATCATCTTCCAACTTTTAGTTCAGGTGCCACTGTAGAGACATTAGGTTATTTTTGAAGAACGTGAAAAATGAGCAATGCCCTTGCCAGGACTTGAGCCTGGACCCCTCTATGATGCGTCGAGTGTGCTAGCCATTACACCACGATGGCAGCATGCAGAAAGGAAGAAAAGACTACCTTATAATGTGTTGAAGATGTAAATGAAAAAATCAAATAAGCAACTGTTGAGTTGGCAGAAGAGGTTGTAGAAATTATAATTACAAGAGCCAGATGGTGCTGTGCGTCTGACTTCTTGAATTAATTTCATTGCCATTGAAACTACGAACATTGCTGAATGATAATTTTTGTAAGGATCAACTATATATACTGCGTTTATAAGTGATTTCTTCTTTGTCATGTATTGTTTGTGCTGTAAATAAAATTGGATAAAATATCATGGATTAAATTGATCTCGTCTGACAGATAAAAGACTTTAATTATTTCCTTTGTTTTGAATAATGAAATGATTTCTAAATCATAACTGATTTAGGTGCAATTGTAAGTTACATCAATGGTTACTTTATCATCTACTGCCCAGTGCCATTTGAAGTTTGAATATACTTAAAAAATTACAGTACTTACGGGATGACATGATATGACAAATATTTATTTCTCACACCACCTGGTTGATGCCATTTCTTGATCCAAGAAAGCAGTATCCATCAAGGATATATACACTCTTAGACAAAAAAAAAAAGTGTGTTGTTTGCGGTGAACTATTACCTAATCAAGCCACCCAGCCGGTATAGTCCATATACACACTTAGACAAAAAAAAAAAAAAAAAAAAAAAAGATGCAGCAAGGAGTTATCCGAATGGGTCGAAAATCGATAGAGTGATGCACATGTACATAAAAACAAATGAGTACAGTTTGAGAAAAATTGGATGATTTATTGTGATAGAGCTACACAAAGTGAAAAAGTCAATAACGCGTTTGTCCACCTCTGGCCCTTATGCCAGCAGTTATTCGAATTGGCATCGATTGACAGAGGTTACAGATGTCCTCCTGAGGAATATCGTGCCAAATTCTGTCCAACTGGTGCATTAGATATTCAACATCCTAAGCTGGTTGGAAGGCTCTGCCCATAGTGCTCAACAGAAGAGAGAGCCGGGGATCTTGTTGGCCAAGATAATGTCCGGCAAGCACTAAAGCAAGCAGTCGAAAGTCTGGAGCCGCAAGGAGCGGCATGACCTCAGCCCCCTTTCTGTGAGCCGTCTATGAATGGTCCTTTCGGTCACTAAAGTACTAGCTTCACGTACAATCAATGATAATGATGCATCTGGGGCTGTGAGTGCCGCTCTGGCAATTGCTCGGTCTTCACGTTCTGTTGTTTCTCTAGGCCTACCACTCCCTTCTTGACGCTGAAAACCTCTCTCAAATTCTGACATCTGTGCATATCGCTCGTGTACCTGTATGCGAGGCATAGTTACTGTCTACCAGAGCATACGGAATGAAATTCGTGACGAATTTATGACCTGGAATCGTAATTTCTCCTCTTAAATATCCTGCCAGTTGCGCTGGAGCAACAACCGTTCATTCATTGGCAGCCAAAATGCAAATTTTTGCATTTTCTGTCGATACCTGTATGCATATCAATTTGTGCTTTATATCTTCTTGTGGTTTTTT